>MQUG01001924.1:0-23802 GCA_007213375.1 Steinernema feltiae | reverse complement strand
GCGGTGGAGGATATGGAATCCGGCGCGGAATCCTTCTACACGCTGTTGTTCGGATCTAATCACGCCGTTTTCCCCAACGTGGTCATGGCCGAGGAAACGCGAGCTCTCCGTCTAACCTGGAACAAAGCAGCCTTTAGGGATGCCGGATGGAAACTGTACGAGCCTCCATATCAGCCACAATTTAATGCAAAACTTTCAGCAAACCAGAAAAAACTTGGACAACAAGGGGAGAGCCTGAGTGGATCCGCCCTGATCCCAATGCTGAGCCTCGTCAAATTGAACCCGTCTTGACTCAAGTTGAACCAGTCCGAACAATTGAGCAATCGGACTCTGATGGCATTGATAGCGACGACAGCGATAATTACGTAGAAGGAACCGAGAGCGAAGAACTGGAGAGCTCGAAAGACGAGAGCGAATCTGAATCAGAGTCGGATGCTCGCGAAAGGTAAGAATTTTCGGCTTGAACGAAAGAGGACGGTAGTGATGAGTTTCCGCTAGGTCCCACCACTTGAATTAGAACGTTTTTGTGAGCGCTTAGAACTTTGCCAACATCGTCAAGTTTGGAATTTTGGTGCATCTTCGAAATTCGTATTCAGCTGTTTTATTCTACTCTAAAACGAAAGTGGGCGGTAGTGAAGAACTTCCGCTAGCACCCACCAATCGAATTGGAACCTTTTAGGGAGCGCATAGAACTTTGCCAATATCGTCAAGTTTGGAATTTTGGTGCATCTTCGAAATTCGTATTCAGCTACTCTTTATTTTACTCTACTCTTTATGCCGCAGTGATTTGCCAATTTCATTCTAAAATATTAACGTACTCGTGGATTTTCGTTTTCTGACCGTTGGTGGAGCGGTCCTTTTCATTTTCTACATACATTTTCACGACGGGAAGACAAAATTGCTCGTCTCGTTTTGGCTCGTGGCTCGGCTCTTTAAGGATTTTGGCTATCAAGCCGGCCCGAGGCTCGGCTTAGTCGCCTTTTTTTTAAAAAATCGGCTTCTCTGGTCTACATAGACTACCTGCCCACACGCAAGTCCTGAACAGTTGTGACCTAAAACAAGTTGAACCGGAATGACCACAGAGCAAACGACCAAATCGACCCGGGAAACACGGAATTGTGACTGAATAGTCGAGAATCGATGAAAATCCGTATTCTCCAGTCGGTTTGGACTTGGAAACTTTGGCGAAAAAGTTAAAAATAAAAAAACGGTGGTCAAATGACACCGTTACATGCAGCGTTGGCCTCTGGGTGGTCGTGAAAAGACAACACATGTTCCAATAAATGTAAGCTCGCGCTTTATACTCCAAAGCTTGCAAATGAGGACTGATTCGAAAATTCTGACTTTAGCATCGGATTCAGCAGGGTCAATAATGGGGGTTGACGAAGAACGATAGCGAAATCGAAGAACAAAAAATCATTGTCTCTGTCTCTTTAACGTGCCTACACCAAGAAGAAAAAAACGGAAAAAGCGATGCACAAAACGCTATTTAAGCGCGTGAATATAGAAAGCTGCATTTCACTGCAAAATGGACCGCGGTAAACAGACTTTTGACATCGTGAGCAAGCTCACAGATGCGTTGACTCTTTATAATTACGATAACATGCGCAATGTCGTTCACGAGACGCTCGATTGGCTCCGCAACTCTTCCGACTATTGGACCTATATGGAAGCTACTGTGCCGGACGACTTTTCTCTCCTCCCAAACGAGATCGTCTACGACATTGTCGATTCCAATGGCGTGGAAAGAAGCTGCGCCTACTCCAAACTCCAAACACTCGTGAAAATCAAGGTTCTTGGGGAGAGTTTGCCCGGCAATTGAGCGCATGCACAACGCTACATACATATTGCGAAAATGTGATTTTTGAAGTATACGATTGCGCTGAAGGATCTTTATTTTTAGATGAAATTCCCTTCGAAGAAGCTGCAAATAGGGACATTTGTGAGTCTATTATTGGAAAAAACTTTGATTTGGATCGACTGACGGTTCTGGCTCCAAACTTTTACGATAACATCGAGTTAGAGGGGTTACCGGACACGCACTGCAAAGCGCTCAACCTAATGGGAACTCGATTCGCAACAATCGCGTGGGGAGGAGGAGGTTCTGAGAAGACGGTAACGCCTGAGTTGGTCAACTTCCTGCGGCGACAGCTTCATTCAGTCTACCTGACGGATCTCGACGTTTCCGATGTGAAATTTGAAGATGGAGCGTTAGACAAAGAATTGGTCTTTTTTGTGATGAGACCCTGGTTTGAAAGACTGCATATGGGGTGTCGCAAACCGCTTACCGAAGTCATCGAAGGCGCGCACAAGGCTTGGGAAGAGCGTAATGTTTTCAAACTCAAGTGTCGAAGAATTACTGCGCCGTTGTCAAAAGAAACATTGAGGAAACTCGAGGATTATTTAAAGATGAAATTTGATTTTGAAACTGAAGATATCAGTTATGAATTGAAAATTCGTCATCCAGAGGAGAGCACCGCAAATTTTTGCCTCCAAGTGGGTACTAAATGTTGGATGCAGATAGTAATTTGTGACATCTAGATAACTGTCGGTTACGTTTTGCAGATAAATAAATTTTACTACAGGGTGCACCATAAATACTTTAAAAAACCAAAACCAAAAGTTTTTACGAAACGCATCATTTAAACCGCTGCATATATTAGCATTTGAAAGAGGAGACAACCCTACACTACAATAAAAACTCATAAAAATTTTATTCAGCTGCGATGCAGGCACACAACAATTTTCGAAATTTTTTTTAGCCGAACGTTATTTTTTCTGCGTTATTTTTGTCCCTGGCTTTCTGATTTTGGGAATTTAGGGTTTTTTTGCATTGACAACAGACACAGAGCCTTGCGGAAGCAGTTCCCTTTGATTATACGAGTTTCGGTGCGGTTAGACCTTAAAAATCATCACATTTAGAAAGAGGATCGGCTAAAAATCCTAGCCGCGTGCACGAGCCTCTACGCCAAGGAACTTTTCTTGTCAGGACGCTTGCTGATGGTCCATGAGTTGCTGCTATTTGCTTAGCTTGTCAGGCTGAGTCCAGATCCTCTTCGATATAGTTTTTGCAAAGTGCACTTGCCAATTCCATGTTACCTACCGAGTTTTTAGATTTTCATCTGGGAATTCCCCTGGATCTTTAGCCGGGCATTTTCTGTCCAAGAGGTTCCCTTGTAAGCTAGTTTATATTGAGAACTGTAAAGTTTATTGAGTTGAAAGATTGAGAGAAAGTGAAAAAGACGTTGTAGAGTTAATTAATGGTTACTTAATAGGTTAAGTCTTATAACTGGTTGGTTCACCGGAAAAAGCGATCAAACCTCCACGCTCAGTCAAGGAGTTTTAGAAAATTAGGCTTTTACACTAGTTTTCTAGCTTAAGGGGCTTGACACATCAAACGTTTATTTAATTTTAGCATCTAGAAAAGATCGAGCGAGACGATGTGTGATGTGAAGGCTGGACAAGCGGACTGTGTGCGAATAATCGATGCGCAAATACATCCATAAACCCATAAAACAGAGCATCGTAGTCCAAAATAGGTACAACTGTTACATTTATATCACAAAATTAGTTTATGGCGACTTCTTGCACGCTTACACTACGTCGTCATGTAGAACTTTAATTACAAACAGACCTCCGACGCCAGAAATAAACCACAGTAAAGCCAGAGACCACGAACTCTTCTATAGTTGAGCTCTTCTTCTCCGCTAATGCATCCGCGGCCCAGACTCTCCTTGTGGACGCCTGATGGACAACGTGATTTTCTTAATAATTCTCCCATTGGTCCGTATACGATTAATGTCGCGACTAAATGCAACAAAACACATATGAATAGTGTTGTTTTTGGTTCCATTGCGCGTGGGAGTGGAGTTGAGCAAAGGAGACAAGCAGAATATGACAAAGAGAGAATGTGTGAATGAAGGGTTGATGACTGAAGAACACAGAGACAATCGATAATCAGTTCATCGAATTGCTAGATTTGCTAGCTGAGACCAGGCACTTTAGACGTCGCGGTGTGATGCCGCCGCGCTGCTATACTGTGACCTCTCGGTCCAGCAGGCGAGATCCATTAGCGCGGCTGCCGGTCTCTCATCCGCGCCGCTTCTGGGCTTTACAATAGAGTATTGATGGTCCCGGAGCGGAATTCCGACTTCCGACTTCCGCTTCCGACTTCCGAAATTGAAATTTACACTTCCGCTCATCCCTGGTCTCGGCCTCTGAGTACTATAACAGTACAAAAATTTGTTTGTTAATGCCGGATGGACACATCAACCTTGATTGGGTTTCCAGAAATATTGAAAAAACGAAGAGTGCCGTAGTGCCGCACAGTATAAAACATGACGCCCTTACGGTACTCTGTTTCATTGCGCTTTGGACGACGAACAGAAGCCGGTTGATGCAGATAAGTCAAACAAAAAAGTGTTAAAACAGCGGGATGGATGTGACGAATAGAGGAATGGTGACCTGGGCGTTGACAACAGTGCACGAACCGATACTGGAGCGAATCACGAAGCGAACTGGAGCGAACAACGATACACGAATCGATACTGGAGCAGTTTTAACCGTAAACGTTATAAACTTGAGATTTGCAACACAACTTTTTTAAGCGGACGCGTCATTGAAAGAGAACACAAGATTAACAATCAAAGATTACATATGACCGCCGAGTTGATTTTGGCGAGCGGAATCTGGATGTGGATAGCCCGAAAATAATTGATGCGCAGCGCATATACATGAACAGACTGCGTTCTTCGCCATAAACGGTCTAACGCCATAGAAGTAGACGTTGATGAGCAAACGAACTCTGACGGATTGCACTGGTAACAAGTCTAAACTGTTGCCCATGCCGAGCTAGGCGTGTTTTTCACTATTAACGGAGAACATTTATTCATGGTTTTGCTGCTTGTAATACACGAGGTTGCATTATCGCTAACTTGTGAGAGATGTCACCCGACGATTAGACGCTGCGTGTCAAGCAACCTGATGGAATTTTATTAAGGCTACGTGTACGCCAGTTTATGCCAACAGACAAATACAACACAATTAAATGGTGATTTTGATTTTGCCATTTATTCATTTTGATGTTTGAACCATTTATTCCACAAGGCCTACCGTATTCACAGTAAGGACAACAGAACAGATTAAATTCAGGCACAAGGTAGAAATTATAAAAATTACAAAATGAAACATATCGTAGTCTGGTAACGTTTCGGGGCATATACCGTACTCTCTACAACGAGTCGAATGCAGAGCTCTAAAACAAATAACAAAAAGCAATCCGCTCCAAATGTAAGCAGCACAGGAACAGCGGGTGATAAATTTTTCGCGTTCTTCACCGCCATGGTGAGCGAAACGAGCATTGTAGGCAGTCGAAGCTTGATTGAGTCGATTATTTAACCAGTCGCGACAACGTGCAACAAAGTTCATAGCGCAGAGATCGACGGTATGACGGCGGACGACAAAAGAGAGCTGAATGACTTTAGAATTGATTTTTCGCCCAAGCAGAACTAAACACTAAGCGATGGTAGTTCTTTGTCTTCAATTTCGCACGTTTCACGAGGTAATAACGAGGCCGACCTCCGCTGGCGGACAACAAAAATGACCAAAAATTGTCGCACATTCAAAAACAAAGGCTAGAATTACACTGAAACTGCGATGAAACTAATATTTCACACTTTTTCATTCTCAATTTATTTTCCATTCGACCACTAAATTCGACCACTTGCATTTTACGCGCCGATGTCTGAATTTTCGTTTTAGACACGACGACTGATGCACCTTCTCCTAGACAGTTGGTGCCCAGACACTTCGGTAGCAGACAGTGCTATAGCACTGTCATAGCTGTGGGGGTATAGCTCAGGGGTAGAGCGCTCGCTTAGCATGCGAGAGGGCTGGGGTTCGATTCCCCATACCTCCAGTCATTTTTTCTGTTTTTACTCTCAATGAGCTTAATAGATATTCATTCATTTTTGTCAAAAAGCAAAAAGTGGTATTTGTTTAGTTTGAAATTTGAATTTCTTTGTGTTGAACTTCGCACTTTTCACGATGTGACATCTCCGCTGCGATGCACTGAATAGCAACAAAAATCACGCATTCGATTATGTCGATTTTTGAACCCTCAATCATAACAGCAGAGGGAGAGCTTTCGAACGCAAAAGGGAGCTTACATAGCTTCCAATTTTTGCTTCAATGATTTCCTATCGAACTATCCTTAATTTTTGAAGTTTCGTGGTTTCTCTTTGGCTGATTTGCAAACCGAAAATAACAGCAATTTAATTATTGTGTCATTCCGAACAACAGACGATTGACAATCGAGAGAACCAAGCCAGATTTGTTCACGCTTGTTGCGAGACCTTCTAAAGCCGGCTACATCCACTTTTATAGTGCAATTTGGTCATGCATCCGGACCGTTAAACCAACGCCACCAACAATTATGATGAACGACACAATAAAATTCACAACAGCATAAATTTGTAGATGAATATCTTCCGTTGGACTAACACATCCACCAGAGCGGTAAGCAAAGCCTCTTTCGCGGATTCCAGATGGGCACACTGATTGCATTAATAATTCATTAGTTATAATGGAGATGGTGGCTGTTGAGACAATATAAGGCATAAAGCAAGCGAGCGCAATCATGGTTGGATTAAACGATTTGAACAGAAACAGAATAATCGAGCTCAAGATTCTGGTAGTGAAGGCTTGATGTTGACGCTGCTGCTCTGACGCTGAAAGGAAGAGAGGGACGTTAGGGCGCGAGTTATGTGAGAAAATCGATTCCGTTTTATAGCCTATTGACTAGCGCAGGTTACGCCTGTCTTTGTCGGCCGTAATCTGCGATGAGCAACGATTGCTTGTAGAAGGCGCGAGAGAACGTCCGCTTTTTTGGTACAATACGGTAAGACATCTTAAATAAATGCTAATACATAACTCGTTAAAATATAAAGGTTCTAGAAGCTGTACATCTGTGCAGTGCACATTTAATATAGACAAAATACGGCAGAATACAAGCGACAAATACTCTTTCATGTCGCGGCATGTCGCTGATTGACCATTTGAACGGAAAGAGAGAGAGAGAGAGAGAGTAGCGCTAATCGATCTCAAAACAAAATTGATTTTTTCAAATCTCTTGGAAACTTACTTTTTCTTCAAACTAATTTCAATCATAAAGCAATGCTATTTTCTCAGAACGCATTGCTTTTCTGTCTATATATAAGGCGTCTCAGGCCCATTACAAACAAAAACCAGTAGCAGACAATTATGAAGTCAACTACCGTAGCCACTTTCAAGGAGCAACTCCGCCAACTCTTCGCCGATCTCAAACATATCTCAAAGAAACATTTCGGAGAGAAGCACGATATTGTCCACGCCGCAAAGGACCTCTTCGAAATGGCGCTGATTGAGGGCAGACCAAATGTGGACTCGTTCCAGACTGCAAATCATAAAGCTGAATTGGCAAAAACGAACAAGGAATCAAATATAGCAGAGTGCCTGAAACAAGAGCTTCAGCAACTCAAGAAGGCGCACGAAGCCGCCATGAAAGCGCAGAAGGCCAAATACGAGCAACTCAAGGAGACGTTCCATAAGCAAAAAGTCAAACTGCATCGTCTGAGCGCTGAATCCAATACCAAAATGGAGAAACTCGACAACAAACAGCAATTTATCTTGGATCTATATTTGGAGAACAGCGAACTCAAAGAGAAAGTCGAGAAATTGACAGAAGAGAAGGAGCAGCTGCGAACTATGCTCAAATTGCAGCTGACCAAACCACATGTAATCCACAAACAAGAGACACAACGCTTCCAGACTAATCTGAAAAACCATCTTGGTGTATTGGAAACGTGGTTTTAGAACAAAATTAAAATAAATATATAATTGACAAATCGATCTTGCAAGTTTAAATGCGCTAGTTACCAATCACGGGTAAGTAAGGCACGGGTTGAATACACCTGAAAAGGAACGAATAATCAGTAAAAATTCATAATCGAACTCCCCACCCCCGAACAAGCATAATTGGAGGGTTATTCCTCGCCAAACATGCGCGTCTGTGGTGTAAGGGTCAGCATATGGTTGCCTTCCAACCCATCGACAGAGGTTCGATTCCTCATCGCATCGAATTTTTAATTTTGTCTGGAAACTATTTTTTGTTGGCTTTACAATCATGAAACGATGTCAATAACTATTAACTTTACTACCTCAGTGGGCATAAAAGAGAAAAGTTCACTGGAGGTATGGGAATCGAACCCCAGCCCTCTCGCATGCTAAGCGAGCGCTCTACCCCTGAGCTATACCCCCACTAGCAGCGTTCTGTTGCAACAAAGGGTCACAGGAAAGCCGTGTAAAACTAATAGGAACTGTATGGGTTGTGACAGTAAATGCAATCCACAGAGAGAGGACAGACGGAAGCAGCGTGGCGCAGTGGAAGCGTGCTGGGCCCATAACCCAGAGGTCGGTGGATCGAAACCACTCGCTGCTAATCTTTTTTTAGTTTTTAGTGTAATTTGTTTAAAAGCGCGCAGAAGATCGTGGAAAACAGAAAACATCTATCAAAAAAAAAAACAGAACAGTCAAACAGTGACGTATATATTACCCGTGAGCAGAGGCAAACAGAGCCTCCTTAGCTCAGCGGTAGAGCGTTAGACTTTTAATCTAACGGTCAGGGGTTCGAATCCCCTAGGTGGCTTGTAATTTTTTGTTTTTTATCCTAAAGCTGTTTTGTCCAATTTAACAACATTTTCTGCACAAGGTATGATAGAAAACGACCAAAAAGGAATAAAAAAATTGACTGGAGCTATGGGGAATCGAACCCCAGCCCTCTCGCATGCTAAGCGAGCGCTCTACCCCTGAGCTATACCCCCACTGTTCTATTTGGTTGCGTTGAAGTGCCATTACGACAGTGTTTTTGTCGTTATTGGTCTCTGTTTGTCTAAACAATATTGTCGACTCATTTCCAGCCTTTTGTTTAACAAAGATTCTATCTACCGTAAGTCGTCATCATCTACAACTCATTTAGGACTTGCGCAGAGCTTGCGGCCTTAGGTAAGCTCTAAAATCGAACGTCCATGAAGACGTTAGGCTTGGCTCTCTCTAGAAAAAATATATTTGCATTTAAAAATAAAAACGATTACGTTTTGGTCTTTCATCAAATGCGATTAGCGCGTTTGTGTACGACCTCCCAATTCGCTCTTCAATTCTTGATTTTTGTTTAAAACACGTTTTTGAGGGCAATTTTCAGCTCATAAAACATTTGTCAAATCAACACTATTGCAAACAACCATGATTGCAAAAATAGTGAGTCAAAGGTCCTCTATAGCGCTAATACCTATTCCCTTTAGCTTCTTGCTTCACTCGTCGCAATTGGGCTCCACGCTATCGACGACAGTGCTCACGGCAAAGGACCTCCATCTCCTAAATGCCAGTTACAGAGGCTTCCGTTATATGACATAAAACGTTTAGGTTGTCCACCAAATGAGGTCTGGCTGGATTGCGGCACGTGTGAAGCCAACTGCACTTCTGTTCTGCATCCGGTCTGCAAAGGCTGCAGAGATGCAAAGTGCTACTGTCCGCACTGGAACGAATACGTGCGCGGTCCTGATGGACGCTGCATTCCAAGGGAATCTTGTCCTCCCCGCTCAACTACGCCACGTCCACCCTCTATGACAACTGGTTCGTTTTTGAGATTTACAAAGCAAAAACAGTGGAAAGAGAGCATTTTAGGCCCGCTTTGTGGCGAAAATGAGATCTGGACTAAATGCGACAAATGCGATGAAACATGCGATGACCCGAATCCTCCGTGCGGCCTTCATTGTCAGTTCAGATGCGCTTGTCTCCCTGGTAATCGTGGAGCACCGCGCGATCAGTTAGATCTTTACGTTGTTTAGGTTACGTGCGCCACCCACGTGGATTCTGCCACGCGAGAGAGATATGCATTGAGCCTTGAAAAAGGTCGTTGACCATGTTTAAGTGCACAATTATTTTGTAATTTATGAAAATAAGACGAATATTTTGACTTCCATAGCTCATGTCTCTACGAACGCCTGGGTTGAGTCATCAGATTCTAGCTAGCGGACTTCACCGATTGAAAAAAGCGTTAGGTTCGTACGCATTAGGAATCATAACAGCAATGCGGTTGATTCACACCACACCAGAAGACGTGCATTCATCCGTGGCCGCGTGTAACATCGTTGACGTGTCATTTCAGACGCGATGCTGTCTGCGTTGCTCACGTCACCGCTTCCCAAGATCCAAATAGCGAATTTTACTCGCATTCTCGTGGGAAACTACGCTTCGCTGATTCGCAACGACTTTGGAGCTGAAATATGGAAAATTATACGACCTGGTAAGTGCTCAATGGCAGCAATTGAGTGTGGAGCAACCACTCTTCAGATGTAGCACTGGTGTAAAAATTATTATTTTCAGGCACGGTGGGGAATTGGATCCTCGCGCAGCGCAACGAGAAGAGGAATGAAAAGAGTTTTGAGCTGAAAAGCGCCGCGTTGAAGGAGAATTTCAAGATTAAAGAGATGAAAAATCTCCGATTGGGGAATGAGGAGCTCTCGAAGCGGAACGAAGGAATTCTCTCCTGCTCTGACAAAGGTTGGTGCGTCGCTGGCAGTTCAGCGTTTCTTGCCACGTAACTCTACTCGTGTTCTATTCTTGTAATCGCGTTTTTCTTTCTAATCTCTTCCTTTAGGTGACGAAAATTTCTTTGAAATCGCTCGTGCGCTTGGCGGTAATTCTCCTTTCGACTATCCAATGTCATCGCACGATCCTCGATGGCCCGGTTCGTCTGGCGATGATAGCGAACCTCCGGAAGACCCCGCAGACTACGGACCAGGTGGATATCATCCAGTGAGCATTGGCGATGTCATTCATAAACGCTACCGGGTCATTCGTAAACTCGGCTGGGGATCCTCCTCCACCGTTTGGCTCTGCTGTGACGCGGTGGACCAACGCTTAGTCGCTCTCAAAATCGTCAAGTCTGCGAAATTTTACACAGACGCCGCGAGGAAAGAAGTGAAGGTAAGGAGAAATCGATTTGGTGATTTCGGGTCACGAGGACATCGTCCTCTTCAATTCTTTCCTCTACAACAGCAAATGCTACTTCAAGAACCACCCAAAACTACGCAATTCAAGTGTGAGCATCCAACGCGACGATGGCTGGAGGCTATTTGACGTTCAAATGAGCTCATTTTCGCCATAATAATTAAGCTTTGCTTCATTTATTGACCTGGCTGTGTAGCACAAAGCCCAGAAGAAGGAGAACGCTGACGGTCAGCGAGATCGCTGCCGCTATTCCGTGCTACGCTCGAATCAATCCGACAGCATATTTGCCTCCGATGAAATGAGCCGGTTCACGGCTGCAAACGATGATCTCGTAAATGCCTCGGTTTTATTAAATTCTTTTGAGAAAAACGCTGATTTCAAATCAGTTATTTAGAAAACGCAGCGATCAGCGTTTTCAACCATGAACCGGCTCATTTCATTGGAGGCAAATATGCTTTCGGATTGATTCGAGCGTAGGACGGAATAACGGCAGCGATCTCGCTGACCGTCAGCGTTCTCCTTCTTCTGGGCTTTGTGCTACACAGTCAGGTCAATCAATGAAGCGAAGCTTTATTATTGTGGCGAAAATCAGCTCATTTGAACGTCAAATAGCCTCCAGCCGTCGCGTTGGATGCTCACACTTGAATTGCGTTGTTTTGGGTTGTTCCTGAAGTAGCATTTGCGAGTTGAATGCAATTGCAAAATATGTGTTTTCAACGATTTCCTTATAGATGCTACTCGCATGCACAAAAGAGGATAAAAATGGCGTTAATCTGAAATGCGTCGTGCAGTTGTTCGACAATTTCACGCTCAAAGGACCCAACGGCACTCACGTTTGCATGGTTTTGGAGGTGAGAGAACATCAACGTGTGTGGCCCCTTCACATCTCATTTCCAGGTTTATGGTGACGATGTGCTGAAAGTAATTTTAGCGTATGAACGCAGCGGGTTGCGCACCATGGTGGTTGGCCCCATCGTGAGGGACGTCCTGCTAGGTTTGTGCCAATTGCACGAGAACAACATCGTGCACACGGATATCAAACCGAGCAATGTGCTGACGTCGTACGCTGACATCAAACGCAAGGCAGCCGAACAACTCGCTTCCTCTAGAGACCGTTGGGACAAAGTAGACAATCCACCCAAATTGGACATCTTGCCTGGCAGCGGATTGAATTTCCAGCGACCGTGGTCGATCAAAGGTTCGTTTAGCAGTCAGTTCACCAAACCGCATTTTCAGCGTGGGCGAGGGCACTGGCAAACGATTATTTCGCATGGAGGAATCAGATATGGGAATCGAAGATCGCCGATCTGGGAAGCGCATGCTGGGCGCATGACCGCCACATCGAAAACGTCCACAATCGCCGCCAATATCGCAGTCTTGAGCTCATCATCGGTGCGGAATTCGGTCCTCCCACCGACATCTGGAGCACCGCTTGTCTGGCGTTCGAGCTGGTAACCGGTGAACAGCTGTTCGAGCCGCAGGAAACCGAGGATTCTTTGGAACTGGCGAGCATCGTCAAGCGATTGGGTCCGGTCCCGCCACATGTTTTTAAAAAAGGTACCGAATGGAGGAATCTATTCCACGAGGTCGGTCGCATGTCTTATTAACCTGTGCTTTCAACTGTTCAACTTCAGTCAGGGAGCCTCGTCCATCCGCGAGAAGAAGGACTAGAACCGCGGTCGGTGCGTGAATTTTTAGCCGAAACCAGCTTGACTGATTGTGAAGAGGAAAAATTTGCCGATTTCCTCGCTTCCATGCTCAAATACGACCCGAACGAACGCGCAACAGCTGCTGAGTGCTTGAAACACCCGTGGCTTCAGTCTGCTTGTACCCGATTTTTTCTCGGTTACCCTGATGACGGCATTGATGATCCGAATGATGAATCCGATGATGAACAATACTTCTATGACCATTACACCGAAGATTATAACGAAGATGATGATGATACGTCGTCATGACCGGTTAAAGGGTGCTATTTAAAAGTAGACAGAAACGTATGAAGTGTTTTTACGCTTGTAGATCATGCAAGATTTATTTTAACGCATTTCAACTCAAAAACTCATAAAATAATGTTTGTATTCAAGTTCAACTCTTTTAAAACTAACAGGCGTTCGAGGAAGAATTTCTTAGCCAGTTTGCTCACATGACAGCATTTTAGGAGACCGCAAAGCAAGGTGTTCGACCCAGTTCGATCGAAGACCCAGAAGTTTCTCGATCGATTTGGTGATTTCTCGTCACGAGTCCTTTTCAACTCTTTCCTCTACAACGGCAAATGCTACTTCAAGAACCACCCAAAACTACGCAATTCAAGTGTGAGCATCCAACGCGACGATGGCTGGAGGCTATTTGACGTTCAAATGAGCTCATTTTCGCCACATTAATAAAGCTTTTCTTCATTTATTGCCCTGGCTGTGTAGCACAAAGCCCAGAAGAAGGATAACGCTGACGGTCAACGAGTATTCCGTGCTACGCTCGAATCAATCTAACAGCATATTTCCCTCCGATGCAATGAGCCTGTTCTCCGCTTGAAAACGGTGATCTCGTGAATGCCTCGGTTTTATTAAATCCTTGTGTTCGTCAGATCAGCGATTCTAGCACAGCGATGACGATTGCGATCAGAACAAGTTTGGGGAACGTAGAAGACAAGAGAAGAGCACTTTACTTTATTCAATTTATTGTTTGAACGCGCTAATTCAACTCATTTTTCCCGCTTCAAGCGGTTTTTGTTCATCTCCGCAGTTTCAATGGGTTTTGACTCGTTGATATTCAGATGGAGCCGGGAAACTGAAATACTGGACGCTTCTCGCGCGCCGCTTCAATTGACGATTCACCAAGACGATTGATGTGGCGATCCGCTGAAGGATTTGCTGGAAGAACGTCCGGAGCAGGAGCGCTGCAGCTTTGTGCGGTCGTCAGAGCGACGAAGAGAGCCTAAACAGAGGATTACGGTAGGTGGCAGATTGTACGGTCTGTCTTACAAGGCAGAAAGCGAGAGAGAGGAACTTCATGACGTCGCAGGGGTGAATGATGAAAGAAACGAGAGCAAAAGACGCCTTTTATGCTGCAAAATCGCAACACAGACCGTTTATTTCTGGCTTTTGACATTTCCATCCTGAAAGGAAAGCTATTCTCAGAACATTTTGCATTTCTGTCTGGAATTTCCTTTGTTGAACTTATGAAAATCATTAAATTTATCAAAATTTTAAAAATATTAAAAAATTGATGAACTTAGTCGCTGGATGCGTAAGATGATGTTGAGTGATCTAGTACGAATTGGGGGACATTTGGGACGATTTAAAGGTTGGCATGAACGGAGGATAACTTTGCAAGTCCAGCAACTTCGGAATGCGTATTGAAACCAATTTTTAAACTTAGGCCTTTTCTTGATTTATTGATTTCAAGGTTTACATCATCAAAGCGAGCTCTGCCAGCACTTTAACAAAACGATACAAGAGAAATGAAGCAGTGCGCAAAGCCTATTGATACTTGATCGAGAAGGAAAATCAAGTGAGCGCAAATCCAAAAAATGGTAAAAAAAAATCGATTTTCATCGCTGAGGTCATGCGACTCTCGCCCCCCAACAGACGGCTAAGCCGTTCTCACTCTCACACTTGTCTTCCATTGTCCAACCTGCTTGGCTAAACGTTCATGGATTGGTTTCGGCAAGCATTCGAAGAGAGTTTCAATTCTTCTGGCGCTCGATTACGTCAATTAAAAATCTTTCACTGTTCGTTGCTTTTCGCTATTTCAACCTCCTGTTTCATATTCGTCCTAACCTTAATGTTCGGAAAAAGAAATTGTGTTTTCAACGGTTTGTCACCAGAGGTGCGAGGTACGGTATGCGGTAATGATAGCAGGGTATTTGTTGCAAATTTTGTGGTCAATTGGTTTTACTCATTCGCTGTTTGCTATGTTGTTCTCGCTTTCAGCACTAGAGGTCTCGAGGAATAAATGAATTCGATCTGAAAGCTTGATTGATTGATCGTATTGTTTGAGCGCAGTTGGCACGCTGCAAGTCTTCACTATCACATGATCACAGTGTTTCACGAGCTGGTATTCGCTTGATGGAAGAGTAGTATCACTCGAGCAGCGTCGTTTGAGTCCAGATCAGTTCTCCTCAGTTGTACCATTGTTTGATTCGACACACTTCAATGCCGTTTCGAGACCCAATGATCACTTTGAATTCTCCTATTTGTCGATGGTTCGGAGTTGTGAACGTGAGCGCGTCACAATGAGATTGTATGAGATTGCAATTTCATTTGCGAAGATGAAGTTGCTTTTCAAGGCGATTGGTCATAAGCAACCAAATTCTTTCTTTGTCTGCATTGTCATGCGGCTTGTCCTCACAGTTTTTTTCACAGTCATCACCTTTAAACCTCGTTGAGGTGAGGTTATATCTGCGCGCGGCGGCTATTCTCCATCAAAATCCACAACGTCAAACGCGCGTGCGATGAGACATGGCAAATCAATCGGACTATGTTTTCTGTTGCACTGTGTCGCGATTTCGGTTATTGTATATCTGATGGTTCATGTCCATGTACGCAAAGCGTGCCCATCAGGTGTTCTAACGAGAACTCTTTGGGAGAAAATTCAAATGAATGACACCTGCGAGAACCGCGAAGAATACCGCCAGTTCAAGTCACAAGCGACATACTATTTAATGGCGCACCCCTGTCTTCTATTGTATGGTGGTTATTTACTATTACTTGTATCGTAATGAGCGTGTTTGTTGTCTTGGTTTGTTGGCGCTAGATTGAGCGAAAATAAAATTGTTGTTGGTAAGTTGGTAGATTTGATTGGTTTCAGCTGTCTCCACAGTGTGTCTTTTTTAATTAATTGAGTCTGTTACGACTACGGCCACTATTGCTAGTGATTTTTTGACTTGTGAACGCCGCGGTCACACGTCCATGTGCGCGGCTATTCTGCATCAAAGCACAACGTTAAATGCGCAATAAAACAGGATCCTTATTGATTAATGTGCTCTGTGCCGTGACACGACGTTACCGCGCAATTTAGATTTGCGCGGTAAACTGTTTACTGCATTTCTTTTGACTTATTTAGTTGACAAACCGCGACTTAAATGTTGTTTAAAGGGAACTAGACACGAAAAGAGTTCTAATCTGTTTTCTCTATCGATTGAAACATTTTCGATCTCTAGAAAAATCCCCAGAAAAGCTTCTGTAGAGAGCTATAGACCTCTGAAGTTGAACCATGTTGAGGTTTGAGGTACAAATTAAATTCAAATTTATTTGACTCTTGGCGCGATCGTTGATAATTCGGATTTTCTTTTTTCGTCAGAATTGTCAATTTTCGTCGTTTTTTTTTGTGGAATTCTGACGCTTGCTGCTTCATCCCCGAACCCGTATTACCTTGGTACGTCCCACAATTCACGAATTTGAGCGAAAACAGGGAAGAAAACGGTAAATTCTATGATTTGGTGGCCGAGAAAGACAAAATGACGAAGTTCGCTCTTTGCCTCCTGAACTATCAGACAGCGAAAAATGAAATAAAGACTTGTTGAAATGCCGAGCGAATTAATTCAACTAAGGGCTTCTGGGTTAATTGTAATGCCTAGCGCAACGGAGTCGCGAAAAATTACATTTCGTCCTTTATTCCACTAAACCTACTATATTTGCAGCGATAATTATACCAGAAATGAGGGACGTACAAAGAGTAGAAATCTGGACAATTATAAACCGAAGATCATATTCGGTTGGTTGTTTCTGTTCGTGACAAGCATCGTCATCACCCCTGCACAGAGTTCTCCGCATAGTGCCACAATATACAAAGAAAACAACCCAAAATACTATAAAATTTGCGATTAAGCACCGGCTAAGAAGTTGAAATAGTTGTTCGTTGCCGGGACGATTGAAACGATTATCAAAGGCAGTATAAGCTTGAATGAGTCGATTTTTGAAGTCGCGAAGACGTTGCAGCATAGCACAGCTAAGCAGAGAGAGAGAGAAAGAGCGCTCAGATCAATGGTTCGCTGGTGGTTTGAGCAACAGAGTGCACATGACCTCGCGCATCGATTAGGACAAGTCTAGCAACTTTGGGAATGCGCACTGAAGAGGTGCGTTGAGGATGGTGGATCGATGTAGCAACAGCGCCGTTCATTTTCGCACATTCTGCCACCCTGGTCGATCAGGCAGCACATATGTATTAAATAATGAATTTCCGACGAAATTAATTAAAATATGGGCATCTGTGTCCAAACGATCATCGACTATGCAGCAATGGACATAGTAGTACCTAGCGCCGCATAGAATCAAGATAAACAAAAACATCGATTAGCCATTTTTTTCAGGAGACCTACCGTATTTACAAACATAATGACACAAGAAGCAAAACCGCAAAAACAGTAGAAATAAAGAGGATTACAAACAGGAGGATTAGAAGATGATTGTCGGCTGCCGGATTCTCAACGTCACATAACTCGTCCTCTCTGCATAGAGTTGACCGCGCGGTTTTCCCACATTGAAAATCGAAAACCAAAAGCACTGCGACATTCATGAGGATGCACCAATTAACAAATATAAAGCGTTGCTCGCCTCCAGGACTGATAAAACGATTATCAAAGACAGTATAGCTTGATCAAGTCGATTTTTGAAGTCGCGAAGATCTCTCTGCATAGCGCGGCTAAGTAGAGAGAGCGAGCGAGAGCGATGGTTTGCCGGCGGTTTGAGCAACTGAGGACATCGATTAGGACATTCGGGACGGCCCACCATTGATTGATTCCACTAGTGTGATGCTAATCAGTGGTAATCTCCACCACTCCAACCTTTGAGGAGAACATTAAAGAAATGAGCCTATGTTGAAGTGTAATTAACAATAAACATGAACTCAAAACATCAAAAACCTAATTCCAACTGAATGACTTGATTCTTAGTTATCTCCGCCGTACCACTGGCGCTTGACACGTTGATCTTCAGCTAGAGCCGGGCTACCGTACCACTGGCGCTTTCACGGAACTGTACTGAAGGGGCGCCGTACCACTGGCGCTTTGCTCGAAGAACTTCCGATGCAGGAGCGCCGTACCACTGAGCGGTCGTCAGAGTGACGAAGAGAGCCTAAACAGAGGATTACTGTAGATGGGATATTGTGCGCACGCGCTCACAAAGCAGAGAGCGAGGGAGAGGAACTTCATGTCTTTGCAGGGGTGAATGATGGAAAGAACGCTCGTCTGCTTCCTTTTATCGGTTCACTCAGCAATCGCAACAGACCGTAATCCGATTAACACGATTGATTGTGTTCGTCTATGACTCCCGCAGCGAACGCAAAACACCTTCTGAACGTCCAAAGGGCGAAAGGATTAGTATTCGTGTTCAACAGACGTTCTGTGCGCGATAATCAGTTCAAATCACAGTTTCGTGTTGCGATCTGACCGCCGCAAACGCCATAAAAGGCGACTTTTGCTCTCGATTCTTCCATCATTCAGCCCTGCGAAGTCATGAAGTTCCTCTCCCTCGCCCTCTGCTTTGTGAGCGAGTCGGCACAATCTCCCACCTAGAGTAATCCTCTGTTTAGGCTCTCTTCGTCACTCTGACGACCGCTCAGTGGTACGGCGCTCCTGCATCGGAAGTTCTTCGAGCAAAGCGCCAGTGGTACGGCGCCCCTTCAGTACAGTTCCGTGAAAAACGCCAGTGGTACGGTAGTCCGGCTGCAGGTGAAGATCACCGTGTCAAACGCCAGTGGTACGGCGGAAATAAGTGAGAGTCAAGTCATTCAGGTGGAATTAGGCGTTTGATTGATGTTTTGAGTTCATGTTTATTAACTTACACATTACAATTACACGTAAATTACACAACTACAGTTTGCCGACAGAATTAAGTGACTGTTGTCTCGCTCTAATTGCCAAGACCGGCAACGTCCATTTTGACCCAGTATTTCTTCGGATGCTTGTAAAATCCTATGCGCATGTCTGCCGTGCTCTCAACAGCGTTATAGCACAGTAGAACCCTGCTACATTAAAACCCGCTACAATAAAACCCTGCCACAATAAAACCCGCCACAATAAAACCCGCCACAGAAAATCCCTGCTACATTGAAACCCGCCACATTGGAACCCGCTACAGTAAAACCCAAGCAAAAATTAAAAAAATAAAATAATATATTTCTTTACTTTAAAGAAAAGTAAAATACTTTACTTAAAATATACTTCAATTTCGAGATTTTTTTATTTCAAAAATAACAACAACAACTGGTAAACGTTTTTTTCCTTTTGTATAATGACAATCCATCGTGGCAAGACGCAAGTAGTCCTTAATTCACCCGTTGCAAGTGAAAATCTGAAGATAACGATTCACAGCGAATTTTTATAAGTTCAAAAATTCCTTAGGTTTTACTGTGGCGGGTTCCAATGTGGCGGGTTTCAATGTAGCAGGGATTTTCTGTGGCGGGTTTTATTGTGGCGGGTTTTAATGTAGCAGGGTTGTATTTAGTCATAATCCTCAACAGGATGCTTCAATTCAATATCACTCCTATTGAAGAGAAACTGAAGGTTTGTGTTGAAGTATTTCTCGGCTGCAGGCAAATTGTAGTCGTGAATTAATGCGCCGATCGTTTTGCGTTTAACCTGAAAACGCTCCGTTCCTTTCCAGGCTTTGTGCGCTTCTTCGAAAACTTTAAACGGAAGATGCGCTTCACCGAATAGTAATAATTCTTCAAATTGGGGGCGTTTCACGAAATCCACAAAGAATTCGTTCAGCTCTTCTGTTTCAACTCCGTTACGGATTACAAGCTTCTTTAGATACTTTGACTTCAATTGACGTTTCAAGAAATTAAGAACTTGACAAGAAATCGGTTTAATTCGCGTACGGTCCGTCCAGTAGATGGTTGAAAATCGAGATCCTATCGTCGAGAGGATTTCAAAGAACCGCTCAGGAGGATCGTTCACACTGAGGCTGTCGCGGAGCTTAAACGCGTTCGCTTTCAACTCATCACAATTCGTATTGTTGCGGACAAATGTATAGCGGAATTTCCTGTCCGCTATCACAGACTTACCAAGTTCCGCCCAATAACCGTCAATCTGCACGAGCTTTTCAAGAACCGCCTTAGATCCGTCTTCATGCGATGCCGAGACAAGAACATCGTACACAATCTCGGTCGGAAGCCGGGCGAAAGCGTTATCCAGCTTTTTCGGGAACTTGACAGCGTCTAAGGGGACTCGGAATTTCAAGTTTTTGACAATTTGCAAAATGCCGCCGATCTTCAGAAATTGCCTATGAGCACCACTTGAGAAAGCAGCGATCTCTGAAAATCTGTGTTCGCTTATATCCATGTTTGTTTGTGATCATAACCCAGCGTCTAGAACTTTTATGAGCCTGAAGCAACGCGAAAAGCATTCAAACGCATCACATATCGGAACAGCATTGCAAAGCGACGATTGAACGTGTGACTGTAGCTTGTCCCGTAACAACACAACATTTTCGCGCTTTGCAAATCGTTACAACACACTGTATTCACTATTCAACCGTATTGTTGTTACCTCAGTTTATACCTCTCATTCGCTTGGATCCGATGAACTGTGTTTTGTTTCTGGAAGTTCAGCTATTATCTTCTCTATTCACTTTGATCCAAGAAACTGTTGCTGTTAATAAACATGATCTCAAAACATCAAACACCTATTTCCAACTGAATGATTTGATTCTAATTTATCTCCGTATCACTGGCGTTTGACATGTTAACCCTTAGCTACAGCCGCGGTACCGTATCACTGACGCTTTGCTCGAAGACCTTTCGAAGCGGGAGCGCCGTTCCATTGAGCGGTCGTCAGAGTGACGAAGAGAGCCTAAACAGAGGGTTACTGTAGGTGACAGATTGTGGGCACTCGCTCACAAAGCAGAGAACGAGGGAGAGGAACTTCATGACTTTGCAGGGGTGAATGATGGAAGTGTTTTCCAAACGTTTTAGTAGCTGGCCGCGTTATTAATGCGATGCGATGCTTTGTTTTGTTGCATCATTCACTATTTTTAGAGCAATGTCCGTGCCCCTTTAACACGTGATTGCATCGCTTTGGTCACAGATTCTCTATATTTAAGCGAGGCGGTGATGATAACCGGCGAGAGTCTTGACCAGCTAAACTGACCAACGATGAACGAAATTCCCTTTGACTTCCGCAACCGAGTCGCCGCGCTGTGGAAATGCTGCGATTCAATCTACGAAATCCACGCAGAAGAATGTGCTAGCGCGCTCGGTCCAGACTGCGAATGGACGATGCAATCAAAGAAGCTCCGTGTCATGTTACGCATCGGCTACAACAACGGTAAGTGGACGTACGGTTTCAACAATCCTGATTGGGCCGTCGGCGCAAAGGATTCGCTGAGCATGGAAGAGCTGAAAGAACATCCAAACATGAGAAACCTGGCAATTAGAAGAATTGAGGTTACGGAAACTTCGAGGAAAATGCATTCCTTGTGGTCTCAAGAAGAAATTGAGCGCATTATGAAGTTTGTCGCCTTCTACTCGAACGAACCGCGGCTGGATTTGAACATTTTAAGCGCCAAGGATGCTAACTCTTTTGAATGCGCAACTATACTAAATTACCTTTCGAAGATGAATTTCTCGACCATATGGACTGCAATCTGCTTCCCTTCCTACTACCAACTGTTAGAAAATCAGTTCTCTCGATGGAAACCAACACATATATGTGTAAATAGATTTTGTAAAAATGAAGACTTCTTCATTGAGCACCTCGTAAACGGCAACATCAAGTACTTCAACTGCTTGGCTAGTTTTCATTTTCCCGCAGAAACAATACAGGGGATCCTCAACAACGTGTTGAAAAATCCGAAATGCTATGCCCACTTTGCTATATGCGCTACGTTTGCCTACGACACACAAGAGTTCCTGGAGAAGAAGCTCAAAGAAGGACGTTGTGTGAAGGAGGCCGATGGGAGCTATCTTTTCAAAGTCACCAATCTAAAAAGTGTTCGTGTGATGAAGCACTACTCATGGGTGGAAATGACGATGTGTTAGTGTTGGCTGTTTTGGTGCTACTTGATTGAGCGCTATACCTCGGTAATAACAATAATAAATTTGATTCTTTCATAATCACATTTGGCTACAAATTGCAAAACCTATTCATGTATACAGCCTCTTAAAGTTACTCTACAGAGCCTGTTAAGCCACAAACTAGACTAAATCACTAAGGCAGTCAGCCTAAACCAAAGGTTACAATATGGTTAGGCAAGAACAAAGCTAAAACGCGTTACGACCAGGCACAAAGTTAGTCAGGTTATAGATTCCTGGCGCCAGGTCGGCGGCACCAATTTGTCCTGCTTCGTTCTGGTCTAGTTGTGAACGGGTACTTTTTTGTCAGCTATACAAATGTTCGGAACTATATAAGCCTCAACTGCGATGTCCCTACCGTGTCGGCCAGTTCGATGCGTATTTTGAGTTGCAATTTTCTATTGAAGAACAGTATTGATGTGAAATCTATAAATGTCGTTTGTTCGGTCGCACAATGCAATGTGTTATAATACAAACTCGCACGTTTAAAACAAACGCTTGTTCCACGATGGCGCTCTCATTCTGCAATGGCTCCACGCAAGCGGGTCGCCGAACGCGTTGGAAAAAACAGTGCTGGAGCAACAAAACGGCCATGTACGCGTCAGCTTCTTCATTGCGACTTTGCTTCTCTCCCCAATGAGATCATCAATGACGTCGTCGTAATCGCCGGCGGGAAACGAGGATGTTTGTCCAGAGGACGTGTTCACCACGAATTTCTTATCAAGCTCGAAGGTGCTTGGGGCGCGTTTGCCAGAAATGCAGCGCCAGTCTTGTTCATCAACAACAAGTTGGTGAGAAGAAACCTTGGTTTGTTGGACGAAAAGTTGACGCTTGCGGAAGCGAAAAATCGACTCATAAGTCACTGTGAGATTAGCAACATTGGAAAGAGCGATTTTGAGCTGTTGAAGGAAGTGGCGCCAAATCTCTACAAATCCATCGAATTCTTCTGCGCTCCAATCGCTACTGACAACGTGTACGACCTGTTAGGAGATCGATTTTCAGAAGTAAAATGGGAAGAAACACGAGAAAGGCCTATTAGCGGCAAGGCGATCGAGTTTCTTAAACGTCAGTTGCGCTCAAATCACCTCAGAAAGTTGACAATGAGCTTCGTAGCCGCAAAACCGATT
Source organism: Steinernema feltiae (assembly GCA_007213375.1). NCBI lineage: Eukaryota > Metazoa > Nematoda > Chromadorea > Rhabditida > Steinernematidae > Steinernema > Steinernema feltiae. Next base: position 619 of record MQUG01001924.1, on the reverse strand, counting down.
CATTTCGACTTCAAACTTCTAGCGGATTTTGTTAGAAAACCTACATTTGAGGCGCTTGACTGCTCGTCTTGCGCCATTTCGCCACTCGTGCTCTTAGAAGCTGACAAGGCGTGGAAAGAGAAGACATCCTTTCAGGTCGGTTTTCAAGAGGTCAGCGCGTATGCTCCCATGGAAGTTGCGGTAAAACTGAAGAAAAATTTTCAATTTCCTGAAACCGGGGACTGCAAGTTTACAGTTGTACAACATCCCATTGAACGTTCGGCTACCAGAACGGTTAAAATGCGTGAATTGTGGAGAGCGGGAATTGTATTCACTTTGGAGTTTCGCAACTTTGAATGTTAAATTTGTGATAATTGTGTTTTCAATTAAAATAATTGGGTTTTTGAAAAATTAAATGTGCCTTCGGCGGGGCAGCCGCTAGACGATGTCTGTGTTGTACTCAACTATGGTGTAAAATACGAATCAAAGCAATGCGTAATTGCGCTGTCTTGCGTTCTTTTGCTTTTAGTGCATAAAAAGAGTCAAAACAAAATTCCATCCTAATCGCATTTTGAAAAGAATTCCGGCAAGCGGGTTGCTGAATGCACGATAGAAAGCGACAACCGTTCGAAGCGACTTG
>MQUG01001922.1:0-11727 GCA_007213375.1 Steinernema feltiae | reverse complement strand
AATAAAAATATTGATTTATAAAATCAAATGATCGAACAGTGCTTATAGCTAAAACTAGAATATTAGACTAAGTCGGTTGTGTGGAAGATGTGTGTGACACACAATACAAAATAAAAATTTTTAAATATCTTAAGAGCTAAAGCTTTCTATGTGTGAGTAAGCCTTACGCAAAAAAAATTGTTTTGTGAATTTTTACTAGTATATAGAGTATTTCTGAAAAAAAAAGTTGGCTACATTTTTTAACTTTTCAATTTTGAAAATTTAATTAACACTCTGCACTTAAAATAAATTTAAATTAGCATTAAAAATCCGGGCTGCGCCTGAAAACCGAAAAAGAAAAGCGTTATAACTAGGCTGCGAAAGGCGCCTTGGCATCAAACAACAAATTGTAATTTTAAAAAAATAGTAAAATATTACAAAAAATCATGGACGTCATTGACCTCTCCAAAAAATTGACCTTGAAATTCGGTATGTTTTTTGGATAAATATGAACTATTGTGCATTGTGCAAAAGATCGCAGAAATTAGAGTAATTATTTGTCAGTTTTCTCAAAAGCAATTTGATTCAAACCACTTGATTTTTGATGGTAACCGGGAAATTAAAATAAAAAAGTTAAAGTTTTTGGACGATATTGAAATCTCCAAAAATTAGACTTTGAATTACCAAGCGGAGTTTGTTGATTTCATGTGGTTTTTTTGATAAATGGAAAAATATTGTTCTGTACTTTAATCCAGATTCCAGATCCACAATCCAATCTAATGTAATTGAAAATATGGTGCATGCAGATTAAAAAATGTTTTAATTTGAGATTAACGGTTTGTCAGTTTTTTCAAATACAATTGCCTAAGCCTAAGCCTTAAACTCTTTGATTTTACTGCTAACCGTATTTGAAATATGAGCACAATAATAATAAAGTTTTGCGCAAAAAATGAAAAGAATTGATTTCAAATCCAAATTTATCAAATAACGCTTGTTGTACCATACTTTTTGTGTTACTAGGGCTTGTTACTAGCCCTGCTTGTTATTTGTTAAAAATAGATTTTTTAAATTTTGATACAGCAAGGAGGATGCTATGCGCAAAATGCGAAAATAGCAAATTAACAAAATTATGATTACTATCCCATTAGAGATTGAATTATAAGCCCAAAAATAAATAAAAATAAAAATTTGGCATTTGGCAAATAAAGCAATTTTCCTAAAATTTGAAAGCTAATAAATTGAAATTGAATAAATTGAAAAAAATTCATAATAAATTGAAAACGGTAATTGCAAGAAATTTGAGATTTACAGTTTTTTCAAATACAATTTGATTTAAACTCTTTGATTTGCTGCTAACCGGGTAGCTAAAATCGTTATTGAAATATGAGCGCAAAAATGAATAGCAAATTAACGTTAATTTCGTTAATAGCAAATTAACGAAATTGCAAAAATGAAAATATGCAGTATTCTGCAGGTACATTAAAAATTGAGAAAAAGTCATTTCTTCGGAACTGGCAGATTACTTTCAAAAAAAGAATATTCTTTGTGTTTTTGATAAAAGTTTTGAGAATGCTGAGCCAAAATGCGGACAAGTGGCCAGCTTTGCGTTGTTATTTTGCACGTGATTTGTGAAAACATAATTAATTCAACACAGTGTCCCGATAATTATAAAAGTTAACTTGTTTAAAAAATACGGATTTTAAGTCTTCATTAGTAATTTAAAATTTAATTTAATTTGTTTTAATGATCATTTCCAAAACAGATTTTTCTTTGCATTTTTGATAAAAGTTTGAAGTATACTCTACCAAAAATGCGAGAAAACAGTTTGCTGTGCTGTGGATTGCAGGTGATTTTCAAAAAAAAAACGAAAGAAAATTTATTCCAAAATTAGAGTTCAGGTACTTTGAAAAATGAATTTGCTTTCAAATGCAAATAATTCTTCGTGAGTGATTAGCGAGAGATCTTGTTCTGACAGGAGCTGCTCAAAAATTTAATTGAAAAAGCTCAGTGATGGAAATGTTATTGCTGTCACATAAATGAATTGCAATCTGAAGTTAAGTCAAACTAAAAAAACGGTCGTAAAAACCGAACGTAAATTTATCATTTAGAGAAATCGACAAGTGTCAATTTATTTCTTTTGGGTTTTTTCCTTCTTTTTACAAGGATTTTAAACTGTTTAAATAAAAAGATTCTGTTGTTTCTCTTGGCGCCAGAGAAGAAGCCAAATGTCTCTAGTAGAAGCAGTTGACGCTCAAAAAATAAATTAAAATGAAAACAAAATGCGAAAATAGCAAATTAACGACATTTGCAAAAATCAAAATAGGTAAATTAAAAATTGGAAATACGAGAAAAAGTCATTTTTTCGGAACTGGCAGAGTACTTTCAAAAATGAGTGTATTTTTGATAAAAGTTTTACGAATGCTGAGCCAAAAATGCGAACAAATGACTAGCTTTGCGTTGTTATTTTGCACGTGATTTGTGAAAACAAAATTAATTCAACTCTTAGTGTCCCGATAATTAAAAAATTAGTTTGCTTTAAAAATACGGATTTTACGGAAAATAAAAAGTTATTTATGCGCGAGATATTTTAAGGGCAAACGATGTGAGTTAGTGCAAACTCAAAAACTAACGTTTCTAGTCTTCATTCGTCATCACTTCAATGGTTACATCAGATACTTTGGATAGGCCAGTGAAAAAGCTTTTATTTACCAGACATAATTACCAGGATGTTAAAACAAATTGCAAAAAACTCTAAAAAAAATAAATGTTGAAAAAAGATTTTTTAAAGATGGAGATGTGCTTGTAGCCCTTGTTTTACTTGTTGAGAAGGCGTAAAGTGGAATTCAATAATCGAAGCGAAAATATAAAAAACTGAATTTATATGGCTATTTTGAATTTAATTCGACGGTACGATGTGAAACGCAGTCAATTGCCAAAAAACAACGAATTTTGTGGCATTTTTCCAAGTTTGAGTTTTTTTCTTTCCTTCCGGGAAAACACGGAAAACGGTGACGAAACTTGGCTCGGAACTCTTAAAGAACTCTTAACTCTGATCGCTCGGAACTAGCGGAACTCCGGAACTCTTAAGGAAGCATTAGAAAACAAAAATTCGTTCAAACCACAAAAACATTTTTCTTACTTGAACTGTCCGTATTTCGATATCTAGTGATTCTAGTGATGTACTTTGCTTAATTTGTTTAAAATGCAAAATCAATTTACAATTTACAAGCACTCACATCAGAGTAAAATTAAGAATATTCTAATGAAATAATCGTCGTTGGGGCGACAAATCAAGAGTTGCAAAAAATGGATTCGCCGATACGGCAACAGGGATCAAGAGCTATCAAAATTCTTTGTTCTATAATTTTACTGCTAAATTGCTTACTTGATTTGTAATCTTTATTCATGATACCAAAATTTTACGATTATAAAAATCGAATGACCAACTCGTTGCTCTAGAAGATTATTTTTTCTTATTGGGTCATTAACAACTGCAATACACAATCTTAACGCCAAAAAATTTAAAAAAAGAATTAAAAATTAAAAAACGACATGATCTATAACTACAGTCAGCATGTATTCAATCTGTCAAATTGATTGCGCTACCAGCTAGAGCTATTATACCGTCACTACTAAAAATTAGGTAAACTAATTGATTAGCGGGTCGAGCTCGCGGAAGTCAAAAATAAAAACGCTGTATTTCGATTAAATTTAATTAAAAAAATTTTCCACTACACATAGGCAAAACAAGTTGACATGACGGTTCATTAGCCCATCAGACCGTTTGAAAATGACCCCTTACAAAACTATAAAAAACGTTCGTGTCAAAGCCACTTTTTTCCAATTTTTCCAAAGCCCAAATTTCTCTCAAATTTTTCCACGGACGAACGAGAAATGTGCAACAAAAAAAAATGTTTTTTTTGAAATAAAAATCAATCGCACTGTGTAAGAATGAGAAAAATATAGAAATTCAACCACAAACAAACAGAAAGTGAAAAATTGGCATTAATTGCACTGGTACGAATGGATTTATGCATTTGAAAGTTGAACGCCAGTTTTGCCACCAAAAATTTGAAAGAACTAAGACACCGATCGATTAGCTATTTAAATTCGAATTCTGTCAGCCAGGTAACGAAAGTAAAATGGCGAAAACACTGGGAACTTGTTTCCTTATTAAGAATTGAAAGAAACATTTCAAAAATTATTATTTTTTTTAGCTATTTTGCGGTCGTATGCTTGCCAAATCAGTGTTCAAAAAAACAGCATTGGTTTTAATTGTTGCGAACGCGACCGGGATGACTCTAATGATGTAAAAGTATCCGGTGAAAAAAAACGATTACGTTCTGTGAAATGAAATGGAAATTGTGTCAGTTTTCGAAATAATGAACCATCGTGATGTGTTTGCAATATGCGCGCGCTCCAGTTCAGCATTCAATACTCAAGATAGCTTACAATCACAGTAAAATAAAGGCGCGGATTGCGCGCGCTTCAGAGTTTAGAATTTGCTAAAGTTGGCAGCTACATAAGTCTGCAAGAAAATTGAAAAGAATTCGGTACTTTTACGGCAAAACATTTTCTAGAAAAAAATTAATAAATTTTCTTTATTTACTCAGAAAAAATCTCTTTTAAATGTTGATTTGTTTTACAGTTGTCCTGGGTTCTTTCCATTGAACTAATATATTTGAAAAAAAGATCCTACACTAAGTGTAGATACTTATACTTGTAAGCTTTGCCAAAATTAAATAGTATACATATCGTACACTGTAAAGCCTTCAGACCAAATTAGTTTGCGCAATTGGTTGAAATTGGCGCAGTATGACGAGAAAATTATGATTTGTAAAATCATAATCGTAAAATTGTGAAATAAATAAATTAACAGAATTGAATTAACAGAAGCGTTGAAAAGAATGTATTTACCAATTGTAATGTTGTTTGGCGAATCGGGGGGCACTGTATCAAAAAAGTAATGTTTTCTTGTTTGAGTTTGTCCGACGACCAGGTCTACAAACCGTTATGCTTGTTATTCTTTGCGCTCTGGACCAGAAAATTGAACATCATTTAAATTGTCGGCTCTATTCCAGCTTTGTAACATTGGGATGAAATAATAAAGTCAAAAATAAAATTAATACTTATGAATATCTCTACAAATATCTCTACATATCTCTACATTGTGCTATCTCTACGAAAGCTGAAAATAATTTTCTGTGTAAAAGCCAAAAATTGCAGTGAAGAACTGAATTTTATTATAAAATATCTACAAATATCGGGTCAATGTTCGTCAGTTTTGCAATGATAAATGACAAAAAAATGATAAATTTTAGTTCAAGGCAGACTGTTTACGTTGTGCTTAGATTTTTATATTTAATTTACGAATAATTTAATTTCAATCAATTTTTTAAATAAATACATTAAGTAGTCGCGGTAGACTAATTTAAAAAATGAATTACAACTGACCAGGATTAAATGAAGGACCAGAAAATTGAACATCATTTAAATTGTCGGCACTATTCCAGCATTATAACATAGGGATGAAATAATAAAGTTGGCAGCTACAGAAGTCTGCAAAAAAAATTGAAAAGAATTTCACGTTCAAAGAAAAGAAGCCGAGAATTTCACGTTCACGTATTGGTGAACTATTTAATAATTATTCGTTCATAATTATTAAATTATCATAATTATACGTTCATTTAAAAATTAAAAAAAGGCCGACAAGGACTCCTAAAGGTAATGCGCCTGGTAGCCTAACGTGATCTTAAAAGAAGATTTTAAAAGAGATCTTAAAAGAAGACTGATTTAAAAAAAACGTGTGCGTACAAAAATAAAATTAAAATTTAAGGTTCACGTAATGGTGAACTATTTAATAATTATTCAAAAATAAATTTAAATCATTCGTTATGCTTCAACGAAAAAGGGCCGACACTAAAACCTCCAAACCTCCAAAAAAATTATAATGCGAGAGGCAGCGCTCAATTACAGCTCGCATTTTGTCAAAACAAAAATTTCATTTACATTTTATTTAATTTTGTTTTCATTTAAATTCATTTTTTTTATACCATGTAATGTCATACGAATGCTTCAAATTTTGATAAAAGTTCAAATTCCATCATAGCAAAAATAATTTGAACGAAAAAGATTGGAAGAAACGGCTCAAAATCAAAATCAACTACAATCGATTATTTTTTGTATTTTTTATTTATTTAGTATTTATTTATTTTTTTTGTGTAAAGTAAACATAAAATATAAATAAAATTTTGTAAATTAAAACTATTAAAATAAAATAAATATATCATTTGTGAATGGATTTATTTAAGAAACGCAAATTTCCGCAAGCAATAATTGCATCAAAACGAAATAAGTGGCGTTTAAATGTAACTAGCCATTCTGAAAAACAAAACGCTTAGTTTATGTTTTTTTGTTTTTTACGGAGCAGGATTGGTCGCCGGACAACGAAACTTTAAAAGCCTAGAATAATTTAAGGTTCACGTATTGGTGAACTATTTAATAATTATTCAACAAAAAAATTTGAAGCATTCGTTAGGGTTCAATGAAAAGGACCGACCCAAAAACGTCCAAAAAAATTTATAATGCGAGAAGCAGCGTTAAATTATAGCTCGCATTTTGTCAAAACAAAAATTTCATTTAAATTCTTTTTTTTTTTTATCATTTTTTATAATTCATTTAAAAAATTTGAGAAACTACGCTACAGAAAAGATTATTGTCACGTTGATTGGATTAATTATGAATACAGATTAATTATAGTTAATTCAGTTCACGCACTGGCAGTAGAAAAACAGCCGAAATTTTCTAACATTATTCCTCGTTTCGCTTCAACGAAAAAGGGTCAACGTAGAAGAAGACCAAAAAATTAGAACATTAAATCCGAAGTCTGAAGGAAACAAGAATTGTCAATTCAAACAATTCCTCAAATACAACCAAAAAATTTTACACGCGTTTGCAAAAATAGCGCGTCGCCGATGAAGCGACAAAAATTAAGAAAAAGGTGCAAATTCATCGCACAAGTCAAGACCCAAAAATAAAACGCATGATTTTGATTAAATTTAAATTAAAACGACCATTGCGTGAACTATGTAAACGTTTGATTCTGCTGCTTGTTTGCGAAAAGAACAAATCATTCACCGCGTTCGAGAAGGAAGAAGTCAAAATTAAAAATATTAAATTAAAAGAATTGAAATCTTTAATTTCTGTTTAGTTCAATTAGTCTTATTTCATTTAAATCGATTGACGGACAAACAAAATTGCATGATTGTCTGTGCGTAAATCAGTTCAGATATAAATAAAAACAGAATTTTTAAAATTTGTCAAATTTTCCAAAAGTATAGTGAAATCAGGTTCGTCTTCTTCCCTGCCGTTCCCGCATTAAATGTGCAAAACAAATCACAGGATTCTGCGCCAAGCAGTATTCTATTAAAATTTCTGACCAAATTGTTTTTGTACAGATTGATCTTTACTTAAAAATATCACCGTGAATCGGGAACGAAATGTTTAACTGACAGTACAACTTTACCGTTTGAAAAAATTAAAAAAAGTTAACGTTCATGTCCAACGTGGCTCAAGTTTCTATTTTCCAAAAATATACCACAACTATGAGACGGACGGTAGACTTCATAAATGTCTGTTTTAAATCTTTATGATTAAAAATCAATCAAAATAACTGAACTACGATACAATTAAATAAAGGAATTTAGTTAGACGAGAACTGTTTTATTTCGTTTCATGCAAAAATTTTTCGAGATTACATATGGAGATTTTGGCCAAGTATCTCAATACAGTTTTTGGACGTTATTGACCTCTCCAAAAATTTTTCAAAAAAAAACCTGATTTTTCCTGAAAAAATTGACTTTGAATTTATTTTTAGATGTACAATAATTTGAGATGAGATAATTTCTTAAGAGAGTTCTTATGTGTTCTAATGAGACATGATTCGTATTGCAAAAATGTTTTAAAATCGAATAACATTTGTTTTAAACATAAAATGAGAATTTTAATTGGAAAAAATATGTATCGTAAAATAAAATTCGCCTCGGAGAACTCGCTGTACAAAAACAATAAATAAATAAATTTGTTTTAAAAAATCACATAAAATTAGAATGACCGAAATTACAAAACATGCAAAAAGACAAAACATGCAAAAATAAAAAAATAAAAATTTTATCGTGGTAGAATGAAATTTTCAAATAAATATTCAACCGTAGAAAAGCTTGAAGTACTGTAGTACCTATGCGTCACATGTTTTATGTTTTATTTTAACTGAATCAAAATATTTAATTGTTCTCGGCTTGTGAGACTATTCATTGATATCAAATGACCCCTAACGTTCTCTTTATCAGAGCAAAAATTTACAAAAATTGATAAATTAGACAAATGAAGACTTTTTTGTCGCAAAATACAATTTAACAAATAAATATTTCAAGCCCACGTGTTCCTTCCTAGCATTATCAATAACGGAACCCAAAATTTGTTACAAAAATGTAATTGCTACGGTCTTTTTGTGCTCTTAGCTAGACATGCTCCACGCTTTTAATGCCATACCGATGTGTCGCTAGCGCTAGAGTATTTTGATAAAAGTTCAAATTCCATCATAGCAAAAATATTTTGAACGGAAAAGATTGGAAGAAACGGCAGATTACTTTCAAAAATCGATGATTTTTTTGTATTTTTTGATAAAAGTGTTTTTTTGTGTAAAGGTCAAGAGCCTATCAAAATTCTTTGTTCTATAATAATGTAGCGAATGTTTGATTACATGATTAATTTCCAATGTTTGTTTGACTACCATTATGGCCCACTACAAGTAGGCAAAACAAGTTGGAAAAGATTGGAAGAAACTATGTATAATCAAAAATCGATTATTTTTTGTATTTTTTGATAAAAATTTGAAATTTTAATTTGTACATTTGTTATCATTGGAAAAAGCTAATTTGCTTTTGAAACTTGGGATTTTTTTATTTTCATGAGTGATTTGCTCATTAAAAGATTTTAATTGGAAAACCTCAGATTTTTTTGTAAACTATCCGCATAACTGACTAAAAATTCGCAACCTTCCTGTGCAAGTATTTCAAGTGCTATTTATAAAATATTTATCTATTTGTTCCATGTGGAAAACGTACATTTTAATTATTCAGAAACGTCTTAAAATCGTCTGAAATCATCCAAAAATATTTTATTATTTATTTATAAAAAATGTTTTACAAGAAAATGTCCGAAAATAAATCTTTCGGCAAATTTGTCCAATTTGTTTAATGTCCAATAGTTGCGGGCGTTTCATTCAATCCTGCTTTTAGCAGAAAAGAAACCTAAATCTAACGTTAAAATGAACGTAAAAGAAAATTTACAAAAATTGATAAATTAGAAGACTTTTTTGTCGCAAAATACATTTTAACAAATAAAGATTAAAACTTCTTATTGTAAAGAAGAAGTTTACTTCAAGCCAACGTGTTCCTTCCTAGCATTATCAATAACGGAACCCAATATTTGTTACAAAAATGTAATTGCTACAGTCTTCTTGTGCTCTTAGCTCAACGTGCTCCACGCTTGTAATGCTATACCGATGTGTGTCCCTAGCGCTAGAGTATTTTGATAAAAGTTCAAACTCCATCATAGCAAAAATAATTTGAACGGAAAAGATTGGAAGAAACTATAATCAAAAATCGATTATTTTTTGTATTTTTGAAATTTTAATTTGTACATTTGTTATCACTGGAACATTGGAAAAAGCTTTGAAAATTGAAAGCATTGAAAATTTGAAAATTGGAATTTTTTCATTTTCAAGATTGCTCATTAAAAGATTTTAATTGGAAAACCTCAGATTTTTTGTAAACTATCCGCATAACTGACTAAAATTCGCAACCTTCCTGTGCAAGTATTTCAAGTGCCCATGATCAAAGCGGAGGACCGACTTCAAAAAATACAGAACACATAATAAAAATAAAATTTTGGATTGATCGGATTGTAACTGAAAAACAAGGAAAATTTGTGAAATGGAGATGAAGAAGTGATGGACAACTCTACGTTCAAAAATGAGTCACAGATGCTTATTGCCTAGGTAATTTTTCACTTGAATAGTAAACAACATTAGACGTCCATCAATTAAATTTCTCAATAATTTCAAATTTTGAAATTGTGTGTGGAGAAAACGTCTAAATTTTTCATAATCAAATTTTGAAACAAACATCTGTAAAGTGAAGAATTTTATTATTTTCATGAAATTTAATTGTCAGAAATTTAAACACAACTGTCGATAAATGAATTTAATTGACAAATTTAACACTAACACTGTACTAAAACATCTTAATATTCTAAGCACAAAATTTCATGATTATGAATTATCGATTGACTAACTCATTGCTCCTCTAGAAAAATTCTTTTTTTCATTAACAACTGCACTACATCTTCATTCCAAGAATTTAAAAAAAGAGTGAAATCACATTAAAAACGACATGATCGATATTCATCTCAGCATAAATTCAATCTGTCAAATTGATTGCGCTACCAGCTAGAGCTATTATACCGTCACTACATAAATTAGGTAAACTAATTGGATAGCGGGTTGCGGTAGCGGAAGTCAAAAAAAATAAACGCAGTATTTCGATTAATTTATTAAATGTTTTTTAGATTAAATGATAAAGATGAATTAATTAAAATTAAGTTAAACGACATTGCGAGGACTTTGTAAATGTTTGATTTTGCTGCTTGTTTGCGGAAAGGACAAAAGTCCAACGATCATTAACATTATGACATTGAAAAGCAAAAAAAACCAAAAAATTTGTTTTAAATCTTCTAAAAAGATCTAAAATCAATCGCTCCTTATAACAATGAGAAAAGTACGGAAATGCAACGAGAAACAAAATCAGGGTCCAATCGAAGTTCAAATTTTGTTGGTGTGATCGTGATAGGGCAAAAATATTTCAATCATTTCAATTTCAAATTTCGATCGGGGCTCTGTTTATCCTTCATTGTACGCAACTCGTAGGAAAAACTGATTAGAGTTTATTAGGAGTCAGCCAAAGACATAAGAGCCATTCGCGAAAGAAAGATAAACTTCGCTCTGCCGACGGCGCAACACGAGCTGAGCAGAAAGCTGAATGAGGCAAAAGCGTATGTTGACGCTCGATATGTCACCACTCCTGGGGTATTGGCGGATTAACGCGTTTGAAATCCAAAAACGCACCATGGGGTGCAGAAACTCACAAATAAGACGGCCTCCTCCAGTTGATGGCAACCAGGATGATATTCAGACCCGCAAAATTTACGCGAAAATACCGGAACATTGCACGTCATTGTGACGGGCGGAAAACGGTGACGGACGACGGAAAACACGGAAAAATCATTGTGTTTGGAAAGTCCTTTGTTTTGCCGGCTCAATCGGATCAAAATGCGGAGATCAAAATTATTTCGTCTTAACGTTTCACTACTTTAGTCTTAAATTTAAGCTTAGGACGTTTAAGCAAAATAATCGGGTAGTTTGAGCAAAATGATTTTTAGCTTCGTACTTAAGTACAGGCTTAGGCCTAGGAATGCCACAGCTGTTTTATTTTTTACACAACGCTACGCTTAGACGACCGTTTGCCAAAAAATGAAACACAGTCAAAGATAATAATCAAAATGAAATCAAACTATAAATTAATCAAATTTAAAAACTCATGCAACCCAGGCTGAAAGAAAAAGCAACTGATTTGCACATTTGCTATCGTGAAATCAAACTGCAAAAATGTTATAGAATACCAGAGAGGG
>MQUG01001921.1:0-11227 GCA_007213375.1 Steinernema feltiae | reverse complement strand
TTGCGCGCGTACAGTGCAGGCAAAGTGCTGAGCGCGCAGCAGCGAAAGTGTCCCAATCGTAATTGCGGCAAGCGTCAATCTGTGCGGCTGTGTTTCAAAGGAAGGCGTCGCAGAAGTGGACATTCAATGGGGCGATTTATTGTTGTTATTGTTAGCAAAGCGCGCGCGCGCGCTAGAAACAAGCGGAAGTTTTTGTGCTCAACGCAATGTGCCGAGCGCCGCAACGTTACGGTTTCCGTGGGTGAATACCGTTTTAAACGGCAAGGCCACGCCGGCACAATGTCGCTTTTTGCTCTCGCCTACGTTGGCAATGGTGATCAAAACGGGTTTTGCAGTTCGCGCAACAACTACAATCATCCGCAGCGGCAGCAGCGACGACTGTTGGTGATGTCGATGAGCTGTCGGTTGGGTTCGTTCCGTTACTGACTGACTGACAGACGGAGGACAACGCATTACACATAGTCACTTGCACTCTCAACCTTAACCTTTCCTTGTTGTGTGGTCGTCAAGGCTAAGCCGAGAAAACCAATATTAGAGATGCAAAATTCACAAGGAAGCAGCAAACATGTATTTGGATAAATTATGCACAATTAACGCCTGCTCCAACCAAAACATCTTCGAATCTTTTGAATTCGAATACTATCGACTTAATTCGTCAAACTAACTAGAAAGCAACAACTCAGAGTTAGCGTTGGGCCGTTGGAGGCTTCCCAAGTAGTTATAAGATCTTTAGGCAAAGAAGTTGAGTTGTTAGAAGATTAAAAATAGCTTGTAGCCTTAAAAATCTTGAAAAACTAGCTTAAAAAGCGACGAAAACTGTCCAATACACTGCGCAAGATATTACAGAATTAAATAATCAGGCACCTTTAAGTGTGCTTTTTGTCATGACATACAAAAAAAGTTAATAACTAATCTGATGTGAAATTGATTTCGGTTATCATTCTCAGCAGCGCGTTTTGAAGATACTTTTTTGATGGTGTCATAACAAATTCGATTTATCAATTACTGTGCAAATTGGGTGTCCAGTGTTCCATCACTCATATTTCACAATTTTCGATAGTCTATGTTCAATACCTTAATTAATTTCGCGATTCTTCGTAAACAAACAAATTAACGTCAACTTACTACAATAACATCTCTTTTTGTTATGCTAGATTCCTAATAGTCGTTGAAGGTTCACTCATAATTTCCTATTTACGTTACTTGACTCTGTCACACTTGTTGATATCGAATTTTCTTCAAAAAAGAAGGAAATCCCATCAATGTCATTTGGAACGGTCGACTGCAAAGTGATCAATGAATGCTACGGGTTCATTTACGCGTCACGCACTCTAACCTTTTGCGAACTTGTGCAATGCGGTGTCTACCTTGTCTGTAGCTTGTGTCTTTAATCATTGGGCAGCGATAGAAAACAGCGTCTGCTCTGTTGTGTAGACATCAGTGTTCCCGCACATCTTCCACGTGTGAACAGCGGCAATTGCATGACACTACGCGCGCGTCTTCTGCAGAACGGTCTTGCCGATTATTTTAAGCGAAGTGATTTTTTAAAACTGTTTTTTGTTATCGCTAATTGTTCTTGTGATCAAATGTAGCCACAGATTAAACTAGTGTGTATTATCTGCCATGTATTATGTATTATCTGATTGATCTGCCATTTGTAGTGACATGACATTTAGTAGAGTGATGAACTAAATAGGGCAAAATGAAAGCTTAACGAAGATAGTGCGAATATTCAAAGCATTTTCACGATATGTACAGTAGTTTTTTTGCAATACTTAAAGTGGCCTGAAAATCAGGGTCGACATCTACATGATCCAATTGATTGGAGCAGTAAATATCAGTTCGCATTGTCATTGCTGGCAAGGCGGACGGTGTTAATGTGTACAACTAGAAGAAATAACAATTAAAAGCTTGTCGTTTTTGCGATTTTCATCACATGCAGTGCGAGTTTCGGAGACTCGTGAGATGAAGGCATGCATCCGCATGGAACAAAATGCTTAGAAAATTTGTTGCTTGCAAGGCATTTTTACTGCTCTAAAGTGGATCAGACAGACAGACCAGACTCATAAACTTTATTTATAATTTTTGTTGTCGAAACGTGTATTTCTTAAAACTACGCAGCTGTCGAAAACAACGTCTCGGTGTGCCAGTGGGCATATTTATGGTTTTCTTATGTGAGTTTTTCAGACAAGGTTTTTGCCGTCAGTGGATAAAGTGCGTTTCTGAGTGCGTATTTGCGTTGTATGTCAACCGTGTTCTTGAATTTTTCATATTGTGACAGCAGGTGTTGTGACCAAAACCTTGATTTTCGAATGCTAAGTTAATCCGCTGTTCTATCTGTAGATACGTTATTGGTATTGTAACGTTACTCTCCGTTTCATAAGTGTTTTAACTTTCTAAATTTGCTTAACAAGAACATTTTGGCAAGTGCACTTGACTTTGATCTAGCACGCGTATTGTAAATTCAAAGCGATGCCCATTTGAAGCGGACTTGATGTTGTGGCTATTTGTAGCAATATTCTAATTAAGAAAAAGACAAATTTAAGCGAAAAACATGTTTCCGCAGTTTTATAAATATCCAAACATAGTCAACAGAATGAATTTGTCAGGAACGTTTGCGTGTTTTCCGATAAAAAAAACGACTGTGGAGAGAGCATGTCGCAGCGATAAAAATGTGTGAGGGTGTTTCCTTGTTTCTAACTTGACCTACCGTCTGATAACGCTTCTTTATTGACGGTTGCGAGAAGATAGCGTGTTGGCTGCGTACACACACAACATCATCGAGTGGAGAAGGTCCGTCAAAATCTCAATCGATAGCGGTTCGTCGCGTCATTCGGCAATAGTAAACGCCTCGTGAGTGTCGTGATGCTCTTTCTTACTTTTTCTTGTCGTGAATTGCAAGTTGAAAGCGTTCGCAACTTGTAGCGTGCGTTTTTTGTGTCCAATGGATAAATCCCCCGTTTCCAGCCTCACAGAAATGTCGACTTTGTCGTCAACGCTGAACGCGAGTTGCTCGTGTACTCCGCAAAGCGCCACACCGGCTAGCACGCCGACCTCTTCGCTTATTGCAAACGGCGCTGCTGCCACCGCTGCGACCTCAACCGTCACCGACGGTCTTTCCGTATCGGGAACTCCCATTAGCAACAATGCGAACATCCTAGCCGATACATTAGGCGTCTCGCCGCTCTACCGTCAGCAAGAGTACGTGTGTGTGTGTGTGTGATGGTGATGGTGATGACGCTGCGATGCATAAGCGTTCGCCATCAACGCATCCGAACGGTTTCTGATTTCATCCCTTTCCAGCACAGCGCGATGGCAGACGGCCGCGCAAGTATATCAGTCAAGCCGAGCGCACAGTCCCGTGCCTTTTGCTTCGCTAACCGTGTCGGACAACGTCAACGCCAACACCGCCATTGCTGCCACTGCCTCTGCCGCAACGACTGGAGGAGCTGGAGCTATGTGTATGAAGCCGGAGGCGCTGTCGGAACGCGTGCGGAAGGAAACTAAAAGTAATGTAGGGTAAGTACATTCTAATCATGAGTTAATCATGAATTTTGACCGCTAAAACTCAAAAATTACTGATCTGTTATGTTTTTAAGCTGGAATATCAGTTCCTGGTGCTTATACTTCAGATTAGAGTATAAGACATTCCTGTTTTTCGCTATTTTTTGTGTTATTTTGTACCATAATCAAACGTATATTTTAATGGTTATGTTTAGCTCGCCTATCTCGCTTGAAGACATCGCCGTTATGAATCGGAAACGCCATGCTTTATACGGCGGCAAAATGCCTAATCACGAAGGTGGCCCCCTGGAATTGGAAGCCATCTCAGCAGTTCACGAACTCGCGTCACATGTCTCCTCAATCTCAGTATCCGAAATGTTGCCTCGAACGGCTGAACTCATCTTTGTTAACGTGAAAACGGTTGAAGGTCAGACGAAAAGCGCTGTTTAGTTTATACGTAATCGTTGTCATTTAGGTCACCCTTTCACATTGGAGCTTACTATGAAGGGCTGGCGCATTGCTTCAACTCATTCGGATTGCATGAACGGAGATTACACAAATGTACGTTTTTGGTCGTTTTCCGAAATGGCTTGTTTGCGTTATCAAAATACGCTTATTACATACAGGAACTTCGTGTGAGTCCAGCTGATTCAACAAGCCGTAAATCCATTAGGCGTTGCTCGCTGCATTTCTTGGCTAACGAGCTGGCTTTTTCAAAAGCACCTTTACTGGATCAACTAAAACGTTTTGAGCTTCTAAAGATGTACTGCAAATTGCAGTTATAGAACTGTCAATGACGTCTTTAGGCTTGTTAGTTGAGCAATTACTCGACAAATTAATTACAGATGGCGCTCAACAGATTGACAGTTTGAGTTCATAGAGCAGCAAGCATACCAAAATCATGCTTATGTCGAACGACCGTTACTTTTCAAGCAGCCGTTTTATGAAATAGCATGTTTGCATTATCAAAATACGATTATTACATAGAGAAACCAGCAATTCCTCAAGCCGTAAATCCATTAGGCCTTGCTCGCTGCATTTCTTGGCTAACGAGCTGGCTTTTTCAAAAGCACCTTCACTGGATCAACTAAAACGCTTGTAAAGATTGACTGCAAACTGCATTTGTAGAAATGTCAGTGACGTGATCAGACTCTAACGTTATTAATTGAGCAATTACTCAAAAATCTAATTACAAACGGCGCTCAACAGATTGATAAGAATGAGTTCATAGAGCAGCAAGCATACCAATCATAACAATGATGTCGAGCGTCCTTTACTTTTCAAGCCCTTTTATGGCATGTTTTAATTTGAGTTCCAGCAGCTTTTGACAAATCAGCTCATCACTAACATGCAATAGTCACAGCTAACTCACATTTGCTAATGAAAAATTGATGTTCGAACAATTAGTATGTTACCACTTGCAATAATCAAACGCCGGTATTGCTTTGTGGCGACAAACCACACATTTCTATAATCACAACTATGAATTCTAGCTATCATTGATCTTCTGCTTTCAGGTCGAACTACATATCAAATACTACGATAACGCGAAACAAGTTCTGGCCGTTATCTCTCCTAATCACGCGTGCCACTTCAATCACTGTCTCACGGAACGTCTTAATCAGCTAAAAACCGATATCGACCGAAACGATGAGGAGGTTGGTAGTTTTGAGCTTTGAAATTCTGAACACCTAGGCCCCATACAGAAAGAAAGGTTGTTTTGTCCGCTTGACAATCATCTGGTGCGTATGGTGATCGACCCGCCTGATTCGGACAGAGAGCAGCAGCAGCATAGCGACGAGGATGGAGAGCTGATATTCGATTTGCGCGACGATTAATTCAACCGAACGTTTGTGTTAGTTTACGTTCGCATTAGGCACACAGTACTTAGAACAGACCACTCTCACCATTAACATCCGCAATCTTCTCTAACTTTACCTTTTAATTTTCATCTTTTTTCTCTTTCATACCCTAACTAATGTTGTGTCTTTACAGGTCGCTCAGTTAACCGCATAACCACCACTACCACAACATCATCACCCCTTCGTCGTCCGTGCCTCTTTAGTTCAAAGTGCATTTATAGATTTCTGAAACAAATGTTAATATGTACAATAGTACAATACTGGTTTCTATTATAATCATACAAAATTATTGCTATTACTTGTTGATCAATACAGTTGGTTTATTTTGCTTTCCTAATCTTTACAGATGATCAATAACAAAGATATGCAAGCATGTGCAAGCATGTTCCAAATGGTCAAAACGCATCATATGTAGTAAAAGAGGAGGTGTTTGCTTATTTAATCGCTTTTATTCAATGATCTTTGTCTTCGTGGTATGCGTTATACAACTGTTCTGTCATATTGAAGCTCAGAAACGGTTTCTGGCACTTCTCCTAAAACTGGAGGCGTCCACATGAAGTAACCGCTAGCCAAGCGTTTCAGTAATCGCCGATATCTACAATAAAATAGATACCAAATGCAATTAGCAGATGGGGTGCTTATGGCATTCAGAATTGGGTCTGGGTTTATCATCAGAATATAAAAATTGACAACTTACTGCAAATTGCAGACGTATCTCAGCTTTCTGCCGACATTCAGGTGAATTTACAGTAAATATGCTGACAACAGAGAATCGTCATGTAAAAACAAGGATTTAGAAATAACCTGTTATTCATTAAATGCGTTAAATCATAACACACAATTTGGTAAATCTACAACCCCAATTCTGTTATTTCAGAAACTAGCTACGAACTCGGGTGAGTGGAGCTAGTAAACGGAAACGTTAATTAGCCAGGAATTTTAGCCAAAAAACTGATGTTCACAGTGTCGTCGATTGGCGATTGACATCTCGCTTACTTCTCGATTTCCCGTTCCCGACTAAAAATGAACTAGGATACGGACTTTTACAGGGCTTCTTAATCGATGACGATCAGATTTGAAGACTTGAGGGCATGCAATCGTCAAACAAAAAAGATTTCCGCGATTTTAATGATTTTAAATGTATTTGCAGGGCATTTTGCATCTAAAATTTAATCCAAATACCTTCACAAACGCAACAAAATGATCAATAATGTTCTTTTACAAGAAAGAACTTTGAGGTATAGACCTATGAACAGTGAGGTAGGCAACCCAGCAATTCTTCTTAAAACAAAGGAAAGAAGAATGGCTGGCGAATCATAAAGTAAGGCTGAAAAATCTTGTCCAAAACTTCGAAAAAGTCATCAATTCTGCCCGGGGATGAAGGTTGTTGTTTCCTGCAACAGAAATTGTTCATCTTCTAATAAATGATTCACTTACTCTTCGATTAGTTTCTCATACGCTTCGCAATCATCGTCGTCGTTTTCGTCATGTTGACCGTAATCCAATCGAGGAGGAACACATGGTAAGAGGCCGGCAAGTACCGCGTAGAGAACATCCATGGTTTGATCAGCTGAGCTACTCAGATCCACATTTACTCGGCTTGGAACATTTTTTATACTTGTCTGAAACCTTGAATTACAGTCGGATTAAACAGCGCAACTGCATAAAACCCAGCCTCCGACACCTCCGACAGCGCGAGTAAACCGTTAAGCTGATGGTTACAAAAAGCTAATTGGCAGATGTAACATCCGTGTTTGCCAAAGTTTTTTGCACTTTTGAAACAAGCTTTTTGTTATCGTAATTTGAATAAAAAATCACTTCTGTGTAGATCTTGAGGAAAGAGATGATGATTTCAACCTTAACTATGATTTCAAACGCTGTCGAGTTAAAAAAAAATTTTTTGCGTTTATTAAATAGTGAGATCAGCAGGAAGTTTGAAAATTACACGTTTCAGACAGTCTTACAGCGACTGATAAACATTCGACAGGATACGTTGATAAGGCTGGCAGAGATCGCTAGTAGCCGTTTTCAGACCATTTGACACATATGAAACCACTAAATCGTTTTCCGGATCGACCATAATCGACTGACAACCGTAGCCAGGATGGCCGAACGTGTGTTTTCCATAGAGTGTGGGATGCGCGTCGTAGAAGAAACCGTGTCCTTTTGCCACAGGCCAGATTACAACCTAAATATGAAAGAACTATGATGGTAAAGGTGGAGATACTAGCTACTTTTTCCCAGTGCCACGTGTCGAGCGAGGGAGTCGCAATTTCTCGCAATGTGTGATTGCTAATGAGCGTTCCGTCAAGAGCCATCGAGAAGAGTTTTGCAAAGTGCTTTGCGTTTCCAACGCCAGAAGCTGAGCCAATGCTTAGCTCCAAAATTTCGGGATCATTGAAGGGTACGGTATCCTGTAATTAAAAGTTCAAATTAATTTCTGTCACTGGCACTTCTCACATAAGTCAACGGCAGCCATTCTGTGTTGTCTCTGACCTTCCACGCTGGCGAATCAGAAGGTCTCACGTACATCAACGCGAGCATAGCCAACATTCGTGGATCCTTTATCATGTCTCTGGCGTATTCGAGCAAACCAGGCTGCGTCATTCGTGCCATACGGTGCAATTGATCGCGTTGAACGCCGATATCCATGTCGAGACCTGTAACAATCAACCTTGAACTGTACAAGCCGCTTAGTCGCAAAGCTCGCTCGTTACCGTGCGGTTCGGAAATTTCCTCGCGGAAGAACGTTCGCAAATCTCGGCCAAACGGATCAACCTTGCGCACTAGGCCGTCAATAATCCAGCCAAAAGTGATGGCGTGATAGCCGGACGCTGTTCCCGGCTCCCACAGCGGTTTGGCCATTTCGATCATTTGCAGAATTTGAGTCGCGTTTTTGGCGTGCTCAATTAAAATTGGCTCTTCAAGGTACGGTAGACCCGCCTGAATGTGTTCGTTTAAGAACGCTCAGGTCCGTGCAAAGCGAACCTGATGGCTGAGAATGTCCTCCACTGTAGTTGTTGCTTTTCCATTTGCTCCATACGCCGGCCAATGTTTAATGACCAGGTCGTCATAAGACACAAAACCTCGATCAACGAGCACCGCCACGCAGAGAGCGCTTATCGCCTAAAAAAGGTCGCAATGAAATTTTGAAATCTTCACGACATTAGAGAACTGATAAGGACGCATCAAAGATCAAAGAATTGTGAAATTTTAGTCGGGATTTGGATTTTTTAATTTAATTGTTCTAATCAAACACGTCATTTTTGATAACAACAAAATACAAATTTATATTTCAATTCGCCAGACTGAGCTCTAATAAATAATTCGAATGGGCTTTTATTGGTTAGCCTTTTGAAATGACACGTTGAGATACGGTCAAATGCGTTTTACAACAACACATTAACACTTCGAGGATAGAGGATAGAGTCTAGTCTTGCCTTCAAAGTGTCTTTAGAATGAACTAATTGTTTGCTCACTGTAATCACTCAACAATCGTTGTTTTTGACGAAAAAGGCAAATCCGAACTATCTACGATCGCGCCAGGAGTAAAAAAAAATTGAATTTAATTTGTACCTCAAACCTCAACATGGTTCAACTTCAGAGGTCTATAACTCTTTACAGAAGCATTTCTGGAGATTTTTTCTAGAGATCAAAAATGTTTCAATCGATAGAGAAAACAGATTAAAACTGTTTTTGGACGAAAATTTTTTTCGTGTCTAGGTCCCTTTAAGTATAGAAAACTAAAATTGGCTTTTGCTTTCAGAATAACATAAACTAGATTAGCAACTACATCCATTAGCTGTTGTCTTTGAGGTCTAAATGGAATTTTTATGAGGTGAAAACTGGATTTGCAGACTGATTTCAATAAGGACATTAGCCATCTATTTGTTTTGTTAATGTATACAAATGGGTTCACGGGATAAAGTGCTTTTCTCGGTCATACCATTTAGCCAATACGTTAATAAGAGTAGTTTAAAAATACCTTTGTTGCAGAGAATAAGACAGTCCTTGTTTCGGGTGTCCATTTTCTGTTCGATTCGGTGTCCGCGTAACCAGCCCACATGTTCACTTTTAACTGTGATCGGTGGTAGACAGCCACATGCGCACCGTCTCGTTCTAGTCCTCGTGCAAAATTATCTCTAAATCAACTTCTCTAACCACTATACTTCAATCTGAGCTTACTGAAACGAGTCACAAACGGATTTGAATTCCTTGGCACAAAATCCACTATGCTCAACAGGTGAGTACTGCACTAGTTGCACCAGCTCAGTGATCAGCTGCAGCGCAAGAAACGAGCTAATAGCCACCGCTACAGCTCTGGAATACGGCCCACTGGACTGAGTGAGCATAACTAGAGATGACCAGTAATGCATACAGACGACTGCGATGACTGCAAAACAATTCAATTGCAAACGACCAAATCTTGCCTCCTTTTATCAAAAGCTGACTCGCGGCCGTTGAACCAGAGCGCGCCGCGCCAAACACGCCGCCGCCGCCGCCGCCTAAGGACGCATCGACCGCCAACAAATAGTTCAATTTGTTAGCTGATAAAGTTCACTGTGACCGAGCACGGTCGGCCTCTCCCTCTCTCTTGTACTGCGCCACAAACAAAGCACACGATGTGCGATAAGCAATCCAGTAAACTGGGAAGAACGGAAAATATTTATTTTTGTAATTTTTCGGATAAACACTTATAGATTCCAATCAACAGCAATTTTTCAATCAACTTTGCAACTCTTCAATCATCTCTTTCCCCTCAGTTCGCTCTGTTCTTAGTCGGCAAACATTCGCGATCGCCGCTGGCGAAACGCTGACCCGACAAACGAACCCGACGACGAAGAAGTCTGGATGGAGAACGAACGCAGTCCACTGAACGCTGGAGGACAGTGCGGCTGCGATCGACGACGGAGGTCGGCTTCGTCGAAGAGCAGAGAACTAGTGCTTGGCCACTCGTTTCGCTGTAGGACAGGACGATATGGACAGAGTCTCGGAGTCTAAAATTAATTTACGTCAGCTGATGTTTGTAATGCGTTGTGTTCTGTTTGTTTTTGCACTATTTGCGCGCAGGTAACGGTAAAACCCCCTTCAACGACCCAAACTTGCACTTTTTCTTCGTTTTAGGTGGTGTTAACCGCGTGATGATACCACCGGTTCAAAGTGTACAGGAAACTGTGGGCCGTCTAGCCTACGTTACGCAATCACCGCGCTCGCATCTCTTATCAGTTCACGTTGAACCCAACTGTGATGTCATGCCGCTTTACCCTTTAGTAAACTATCGAAATCGGTGTTCGCCGATGACGGTCGCGGATCGAGATCCGAGCCAAACCAAAAACTATATGAATCTTCGTTCTCCGAATTCGCGTCAATTGATCCGGAACGACGCTGTAACCGTCGCCGCTGTGTCGGCGCGGTGCTTGGATGGTACATCATCTAGAACAGAACGGGTTTTTGTTTTACCATTCGCAACCGATCATCTGCTACCGTTGTCGATGAACACTTTGTACTGTTTGGCGAAACGCCGTTTTTCATCATCCACGTCGCCATTTGCCACGGAAGCTGCGCGAGTGCCTGCTCGCGAAACACCGACTTGAATTCTTCGATTCCCACGTCGGAAATCGTTTGCGCGTTAACAGAGGCAAACTGCAAACAAACGGTAAAATGGTCTTAAACGCGCAAACAGACCTGAACAATATCTCGCTCGGCCTTTCGTCCCTGAAACGCCAACCGCGAGCCAGCAGCGCCGAGCCTCTCCAACTCGGAGAATGAACCGTTCCCAATTCCAACAAAAACAATTGAAATTGGCGCGCGCGACGCAAAGATTATCGCCTGAATCGTCTCTTTCAAATCCTTGATGCATC
>MQUG01001920.1:0-11771 GCA_007213375.1 Steinernema feltiae | reverse complement strand
ACGGATTAGAGCCGGAAACAGGGTGTACAGGGTGCGAGGTAAAATACTGTGACGCGGCCTACATTTTGATGAAAATCAGCTTTTTCAAATTTTTTAATAGTCTGTTAATGTCATATTCGTGTTCCTTGCGTCTTTTAGGCATAGTACTGCCGTTTTTAAGCTTCCATAATTTTTTTGGGCTGGTTGGATGGTCTTGGAAGATGACAGATGGGCTCGCTAAGCCTTCCGGACCACCCACATCGATTTTTAGAATTTTTGGAATTTCGGGACGAGTAACAACTTGTTCGATGCGTCTTAGCGTGCCTTCGTTGAACGTCAAAGAAAAAGAAAGATCGGATTAAAAATGAAAAAAGTTACGGTACATTTGAATTTTTGACTCCCTGTTGGTGGATCCTCGGCAGCTCAATTTCGCCCTCCAAGACCAAAGACATTTCGACCTTGAACTGACTTGATTTGTACCCAATGGACCTGCAATTTGAAGGATGATAGAGAAAACAGTCTGCGCTATCAGGTACATATCCGTTTTATTGCTGAAGCGCGCTCGGGAGAGGGCATAGGACGAAAACAAGCCAAATTTCATCGCGTGCATTTCGCAAAATTTCTAGAAGCGTTTTGATGCAGTCATCGCCGCCGAAGACAGCCATTTTCAGTATTCTTGATATATTGTGTTTAGAATTATCTCTTCTTTTCAATGTGTATAAAGCGCGTAGTTGCGATAGATTTGTAAAAAGTTATGGCCGATTATTCCCGTCACAGTATTTACCTCGCACCCTGTAAACGAACCAGGAGCGAACCCTTGAGATTCACATCGATCGAATTGCTTCATCTTCAGTGTCCTTCGTGATTCCGGCGCAATTAACGACGATTTGAGTCGCGGCAAAGTTGGTCTTCACGAAATCGAACAATCCGTTCACTTCCGCCAGTTTTCTGACGTCACAAGCGACGGCGGCGTGCGGAATCTGGAAATCGACGGAATCAACGTTAAATTTGCCCAAAATCAATCACCGCGCCTTCAGCGCGCTGGCGGCACGTTTCCTCCGTCGGCAAATCGACAACGCGCGCCTGCGTCAATCGCGCTACCGATTCCGAACTCCGATCGGCGGTCGCCGCAGCCGACACCTCAACCGGTGTCGCGGCGACACGTCGCGCCTCAGCCGGGAGCTTGACCTGGGCGTTGCGGCAATCAAACGCGAGCAGAACGAGGAGACGAAAAGCGTACGCTTCCACGAGGACGAAGCCAAGACGGCGCGTCCACGTCGCATCTCATTCTTCGCCATTTCAGGGCATTCACGTGAATTCGCGGAACGCCTCTCAGCAATTGCTCCACCAGGCGCGGCTCTAACTCAATCCCATATAATCAGGAGATGAGCGATCGCGATGCAAAGAACCAAATCTTTATTAACCAGCGCCAAAAACAAAATTAAAGCAGAACGACGCTTGACAGTAACGCATGACATCAGTCAATTCTTCGCTTCCTTCTTCCGCAAATGGCGGAGGCTCTGGAAAAACATCCAAATCGCACGCGGAGCGGCAACTCCGATGCCGAGGACGAAGTCGTCGACCAAGTTGTGTTTGAGCGTTTGCTTCGCCTCCGCACCGATCATCGTAACAAAGCGTCGGATTGTCGGCGTGACGGAGGAGACGGCAGCGAGGCAGTTGTTCCCGCAAGTCCGCAGGAATGCGAGTTGGTCTCTCTTCGCTCTGTTCTTCCGCAGATCGAATTTGAGCGGATAGAGGCAGCAAACAAGTTTCGCCTCAACGGAATCAACGCGCACAGGCCCGTAGCGACGTGAATCGTACGAATTGTCGCCCGCGACGCATGACAGTTTGTGCTAACAGGGAAAGTTGCATTGAAAGATTGAAGAAGCTAATTGACCAGATGGATGGACTCCCGTAGAAGTCATCGACATGATCGTCACCCACGCGCCCAGAGACGCTCTGCCGCTTCTGAGCAAACTCGACGACGGCAGCTGCTTTCAACACTACGTTCATTTTCGCAAACGATTCGATCTTCAAATCACTTGTCGATTGCAGCGATGCAAGTCGCCTGTTGGTCGATTTCGGCCTCTGGCGTGATGGCGAACCTGGTTGACTCAATTGCTCCGCAGAGTCTTTGCAAGTTTCCTTTCAAATTCCTGACTTTGAAGAAGATCAAATTTGTCCTGATTTGTGCAGGGCGATACGGGGTAGTGTCTCTGATTGGTAAAACAAGGCCACAGCTTCAAATCCCACATTTATTTATCGAATTAAACGAACGCATTGGCGCACAAAATTCAGACAAAAGCAAACAGCGTCTTGCGTTCGTTGTTTGTATTCAAAAAGCAATAAATCGCTCCTTTTTCGCTTTTCAAGATGAGAGCGTTTGACTGCGCGCCCCTCAAATACGAGAACAACGACGAGAGCCGGGAAGAAGGCGGAGGTTGCATTACCGTATGCTTTAATCGCGGGCAGTAGAGCTCGAAGGAACGCCGCTCTTCCTCAGTGCACGGCGTGAATCCGAGATCCGGAGTCGTCTGCTGCTCACTCCAGATCAGTTTTCCCGCCATCGAAGACGCGTTCTCTCTCCAGTCGGTGATGATTTTGTGCAGACTCAATTCAGATAGATTCAAAACGCTCGCAGAGTTGAACTGTTCTTGTTTCAACAGAGTCAGCACTTCATTCACAGTTTCATCACGATGGCTGTTGTGCTTAAACAGGGCAATATGTAGGGTCTTCTTCCGCACCAGCTGCTTCACGAGATTCGGAACATGCGCGCGTACTTCTAGTAAGGAGCAACATTGAATCGAGCCGATCCAATTCTCGAGTTCCTCGCTTATATTTGAGGTCAGCAAAGCGACACCAATGTGTTTTGCCCCGTATGACCTCCGAAAGCTCCTTCAACGCTGCAGGATCGGTGGAATATTCGTCGTTTTCGGCAGAAACGGCCACCACTGTGTAACGATCGTGCTTTCTGCTGACATTCGCGATAGCGAGCGGGCGACCGTTCTCCCGCCTGCAGCAGTACTGATACTGGCGGTCGTAGAATCGACCGTCTACCAAGTGAACGCTACGAAACGCCGTTTTTTGGACGAAATCAGCGGCAATTTGACCTAAAATTCCCGAGAGTTCGCGGCTAGCGGGCGTGGTATGAGCGCAAAGCTTATGGCAGAGCTGTTCGTAGAAGAGTGCTGGGACGTCATTCATGGCTGTCGATTCAAAGTTACATGGATTTCGCGTCGATCGGCCGGTTGCACATATAGACTTTAGGAAGCGATGCGACTGCATATGCGATTCGCAACTAAAACGAGTCCGGCGCGCGAATGTTTTGAAATTCGTGGTGAGACCAAAAATATTGGTAAAACTTGGCTCTGGACAACTTGGCGCCGAGCAATCTTAGGGCTTCGTACTTGGGCAGGCTGCGTACTAAGTGCAGGCTTAGGCCTAGTAGCTGCCTCAGGGTTTGCCTAGTGAATTTGAAGGAAAACGTGTCGTAACCGGCATAAAAAGATCCATCCAAAATCCAAAGCTCGATCCAAAAGAATCTTAAAAATCCCATGCCGAAAAGGAGTAAAAGAATCACCGTTTTAAAGACGTGACTTGTCGGATTAAATCTAAATGTCGCATTTCGAAAAACGCGACGGGGCCCGCGCGATGTGTGTGGTTGCGCTGTTTTACAACGGGGATTGCCAAGTCGCGCCATGCCGTCAAAATTCCACGAAAAATAGAATATTCATCTTTGAGAATTTCATCGCCTCGAAGTTTCGATTAGCCTTATCACTCCTTATCACTCTTCTGGCCTTATCACTCCGCCTTCAACCGACTGCTGCAAAAGCAATTTTTAAGAAGAATCCCCCCAAACATCTTTGTTCATAGCGTCATTGGAGGCGGACGCGGCGGGTCGAGAAATCGATGACCAGGACGAGCTTCCCCCACGCTGCCACAGCCCAAAATCAGCTGAAATCGACGTTGTTTTAGTCATGGATTCGTGCCAAATGGCGGTAGAGTGTACTACCTGCTGAGATTGCAGCCTCCACTGCTCACGCCGATGGTCTATGAGTATTACCTGGCGACCGGCGGTCTTCGGCTCCTTCTATGAGATCGCCTTCCATGGTCTATCGTACGAATCGAGTGTCGACCTCGGAACTTACCAGCAAAAGCCTTCGTATTCGCTGTTGTTCAGCACAGACCACGACGATTCGGGGAGGCGAGGCACGTCGGAGTTGATCGTGACTTGTAAAGCACACGATGAGGGTCTGAAAAGCGAATAAAATGAGAACAGAGCAGCGCGAATGCGAAGAAATCGGCGGTTGTGAATCATTCAGCGCGCACAATAACAGAACACCGGAAATGGAGCTGGACCTGGGCGTTGCGGCAATCAACCGCGAGCAGAACGAGGCGATGAAAAGCGTACGCTTCCACGAGGACGAAGCCAAGACGGCGCGTCCACGTCGCATCTCATTCTTCGCCATTTCAGGGCATTCACGTGAATTCGCGGAACGCCTCTCAGTAATTGCTCCACCAGGCGCGGCTCTAACTCAATTCCATATAATCAGGAGATGAGCGATCGCGATGCAAAGAACCAAATCTTTATTAACCAACGCCAAAAACAAAATTAAAGCAGAACGACGCTTGACAGTAACGCATGACATGATCACATCAGTCAATTCTTCGCTTCCTTCGTCCGCAAATCGCGGAGGCTCTGGAAAAACATCCAAATCGCACACGGAGCGGCAACTCCGATGCCGAGGACGAAGTCGTCGACCAAGTTGTGTTTGAGCGTTTGCTTCGCCTCCGCACCGATCATCGTAACAAAGCGTCGGATTGCCGGCGTGACGGAGGGCGCAACCGAGCGGGAAGAGACGGCGGCGAGGCAGTCGCTGCCGCAAGTCCGCATGAACGCGAGTTGGTCAAGAAGAGAGGTCACTGTGGAGTGATGAAGATGACGTAAAAGTCCCCCTTATGTGCATCGCTCACAGCCAACGCTGTCGCGTCAACATATTCTCGATTACTGCATTCAGCGTTGCAATCGTCCAACCTTTTTCAAGCTTGAGGTACTGAAAGAACGGAAAGAAGTCAGGAGAGTCGCGCAAACGTAAAAATTTCACAGGCAGGCACCTCTACCGGGGCCGCGGCGACTCGTCGTGCCTCGAAATCAGTGTAGAGGCTGATTGGACATCTTCTCCAAGTAATTGTTCTTCTTTGGGGCTTCAAACAGTTTCGTCGCTTCGATTGGATCGCCATGCTCGTTGATGAGCGACACAATCGGGAGTTCCGAGCAGAAGAAGCCCTCGGAAAGCGCTTGCATGCGTTTCTGGTCAAAATCCTTGTACATGACGACGTCCAGCTCGTCCGATCGAGAGAAGAGCGCCAGGAATTGATTGAACAATCCGGTCAACTGGCAACTCAAGGAAACTGCATCCGCTTCCAGCTGCACCCACGGGTGCTCGCTCGACTCCAGCGCAGATCGCAGAGTTGCCTCCTCCTTCTGGGTGTTTATCGGCTCACCAGATGCCTCGCCGGGATGACTTTGCGAGGCGCGACGAGTCGCCGCGGCCCCGGTTGAGGTACCGGAAGCGTTTATTCGCCGATTGGAGTGGGAATCGCACGGAACCCGAAGGTCCGGAACGTTCCGCGCCTCGCCGGAGGGTTTTTGATGTCGGTCAAATGTCGACCGGTTGGGTTTCGGTCGCTCCAATGAATACACCGAGAGAAGCAAGAGCAAAAGAGTAACAACATTTAGATAAACAACAAGTCACGGAGGAATGAAAAACAACTCTTATCACACAACAGAAGACGAACTGGGCTTGACATCAGACATCAGAATGCCTTGGTCTACACTTCGTGTAGACCAAGGCATTCTTCGTCTTGAGTTTGAATTCGATAGCCCAACTCAGGATTCCGCAAATCTTCGCCAGGTTCCCCGCTAATTCCGCCATTTTGTCCTACAGGCCGCTTCAAAGTTCATCACAGGCTTCCGATCACAAACGATGCGCACAAAATTTCCGGCTTCGTCGGAGCTTCCGTAGCGATACGTAGGAATTGTGAGATCTTCTGACAGCTCCAGCATGCGAAATTCAATGTTATCGGCCTCGATACTGAGCTCATCCAGCAGTTCTTCTTCGCTGCAAACGATAACGTTCTTTAAACTCTGCTGTCCGATCAGCTTCGATCGGATAAGCGAAACCAGGTGCTCCTCGTCGTCACTCTCGCTTCGTTGAGGAATGACAACGCAGGCGAGATGAATCTTCCTGGCTTGCTCGATGTGCTTGTCCATATCGAAGAAGTTGATCACCTGCTGCTTATTGCAGACAACTTCGTCCCCACCGGTCACCGCATTGATGAATTTTTTCGAAAGAGTTTCGTTACTTGAGAACACGGCAACGTTGTAGAGGTCGTCAGCGACAGAAGAAGAGACGCGCTCTCTATTAGCTGCAGCCGTCGATAGGACACATCATCTTGGCTACCAAGCAGCTTTCTACGTATTCCGGGTTTGCACAGACCGCTACAGTGCTGATAACTTGCAAAACTCCAGGCGCCTCTTCAATCTCTTGCGAGTTATCCTCCCTAGTCTCCCTGAAATCAGGCATTCCAATGAGCGCAAACCGTAGATTGTCAACTTACACTCAATTCTATTAGCTACACACTTCGCTGGTTGCGGCGAGGCTTCCTTCTGAGGGCTGTTAGCGCTATTGGTAGTCTTCACACTGGCTTCTTTCTCGTACATCCGGGATATCCTATTTTCGAGCTTCTCCTTCTCGGCGCTGCACTCTGCGAAGTCCTAAACACGGAAATCAGCTAAAAATATTGTTGGATCAGATAGACTTACCGGTGGATTCATGCTTCTCATTTCACCGCTGAGCAACGGGTGCTTCACCGCCAACTCGCCGATTTCGCAAAAGTGGACGAGAGATTTGTACGTGGATTCAACGTCGCCCTTTTGGTACGAATTCTTCGCGTTCACTTGCAATCTATCCATGATGTAAAATGATTACGGTAGTGACTTCAGGTTTCCATCTCTATAAGATACAACGCATTCATTATTTAAAGATGGATTCCACTCACTTCACACTAGTGACAACACCTGCAAAGGCGTGCAGATCGTAATGGTCGAGAAGATCCATTCTCGGCATGTGACCCAGAAACATTTTGGTTGGTACAAGATCAATCGTTTGTTCTTCTCATCTCATCGGGACAATTGCGGAACGCAAAAGTCAGCGCTTCCTCTGCTGCAATGGATTTACATATTTTGATCTTAATAGCTGAACACTTGCCTAACTGCTGAACACTTGCCTAACTTCAGGTCTAAGTCAAACATCGCTTTCCGGCCAAGGAAGTAATTATATGTGACTTTGTCGGCCATGGAAAAGTATTCATAGATGGGTCCACTGTTCTCAATCGCGCGAATCAGTGGTTTCAGAAGAGTAAGCTTATTCACCTAAACAATTCATAAGCACAAACTAAAATAGTCTTCTTACTTTGAAGTATATTCTGAACAATTGATTGGTCATGTTCACAATCGCGACCTTTTTCGATCTCTCCTATGTAGATCTTTCAGAAACGCATGTTCTATAGCATTCCATGATGTAATTGGAACATTGCGCAAAGTATGGAGGAGCGTCTTCGTCATCTTGACCTTGAGATGTTTTATCAGCCTAAATCGCCTTCGTCCATCAAGCACGGAAACTCAACTTACAAATAATGCCAAAGCCGCATATCGGTGAACTATCGCTGTTGTAGTATTGGGCGAAGCTTCGGATTTCTTCCATTTCGCCGAATTCTGAAGTTAATTTCAACAATACCACTAGTTCCGCGGCCACACGCAAAGTTGGTGTCGAGTTTTTGTCGTTCGAGTGCCGCACTTTTGCACTGGAGCTCAGTCGCACTGCACTGCCCCCGAAACAAGCGTACCACAGAAATTCTCCGAGTTTAAACTCAAAATATCGAAACGGCGCACGAATGCTCTTGATGTCAATCACGGTCAATGCGACTACACAGTTTCCAGGTGCTCTCTGTGTTCTCGAGATCCTCGGGGGCGCTCTGCAGAAAAGACTTGCAGAGTTCCAGGATTTCACGGTTTTCCTACGTGACAGCGAGAGTCGCGAGAACTGTGAAACGAGTGACGTGGTTCGGCATTAAAAAACCGCCGCTCACCAGCGATATTGGCGCTTTTGCGGTTAACAATGGCCATCAGATGCATGACATGATGGAAACCGACGTCACGGAGAGTGTTCGAGCCAGTGTTCTTGTCCATGAGATCGCGAAGAAAATTGATCCAAATACCGGCGAGCAGCGAGTGAGGACCTGGAATTATAGAGCTTGATTTACGACATCCCGCGTGTTTTTTGACTTTCTTGGAGAGAAAAACGATTCTTCTGTCGACGTAGAAACGCGCGGCGTCGTCGGCACCGCAGATGAGTTCGTTGCTGGGCGAAGACAAGTCGATGATGAAGCTTCTGAACAGAGAATGACGAAAATCAGGGATAATTGGACGAACCTGATGACTTCCACGTTGATCTGGCGACGCGCTACGTCGACAGCCGACTGAAGCAGTTTCGTCTTGCATTCGGTGGGTTTGGGCGAGTCGAAGGCGATTCTCAACTGAAACGGAGTACAGGAGTTTGTGCATTGAACTGATGTGAGGGGATACTTACGTGGCTGAACGGCGATGGATTCCCAGGAGAGAGGATATTGCGGCCTTTGCGTCGCACCTCCACAGAAGAGTTTCGTTGTTCTTGATGGGTTGACAGCCGAGAGTGACGGAGCAATTGAATGGGTTGTAGCGGCATTCGACGCGCCTGGAAGAGCGTTGTGAATGCGAGGAGTTGGTGGATGAGGACTTACCAGTTGAAACCTCCGTGTTCAACGCTGTTCTGAGAGAATCGCCACGAAGAATTGGAGCCGCCGGGAAGATCGCAGGTGATCGAAAACGTGTCCGACATATTCGTGCTGAAAGCGAAGGAAGGAGAATGAGATGAAATCACATCAAGATGGGTTCCTAGACGAACGTGCGATTTTTATCAAATCGTCAACGACATCTAGAACCCTGCCACATCATTCAATCAACATCACGAGAAATCACGGATGGATCACGAAAAACATGATGTTTCACGCACGATGTTGATTTCCCCTTCTTGCTATCCCACGGAAGAGCGCGTTTACCGTACACTGCATGCTCTCCTATCGTTGCGGGAACCGAAATAATATTAAATCCAATCTCGCGGAGATGCGCAGTTTCACAGCTGAACTCGATAATCCGCCAAATCGACGGACTGCACAGCTCGTGTCCCGCTGGCGCTTCGCGAGCGATAGACGCAATGACGCGAGTTCCGCGAACACGCTGAACTCGATACAGTACCCCCATGTCCCGAACGGACTGCACAGCCTCGGTTGTCCCGCCTGCGCTTTCCGCGAGCGAATAGACGCATAATTGAGGCGCGGGAAGTCGTCGCGTCCACAGTGGAGATGCCGGCGAGTTCCGCGAACACGCTGAACTCGATACAGTACCCCCGATGTCCCGGACGGACTGCACAGCCTCGGTTGTCCCGCCTGGCGCTTTCCGCGAGCGAATAGACGCATAATTGAGGCGCGGGAAGTCGTCGCGTCCACAGTGGAGATGCCGGCGAGTTCCGCGAACACGCTGAACTCGATACAGTACCCCCGATGGTCCCGGACGGACTGCACAGCCTCGGTTGTCCCGCCTGGCGCTTTCCGCGAGCGAATAGATGCATAATTGAGGCGCGGGAAGTCGTCGCGTCCACAGTGGAGATGCCGGCGAGTTCCGCGAACACGCTGAACTCGATACAGTACCCCCAAGGTCCCGGACGGACTGCACAGCCTCGGTTGTCCCGCCTGGCGCTTTCCGCGAGCGAATAGACGCATAATTGAGGCGCGGGAAGTCGTCGCGTCCACAAGTGGAGATGCCGGCGAGTTCCGCGAACACGCTGAACACGATACAGTACCCCCGATGGTCCCGGACGGACTGCACAGCCTCGGTTGTCCCGCCTGGCGCTTTCCGCGAGCGAATAGATGCATAATTGAGGCGCGGGAAGTCGTCGCGTCCACAGTGGAGATGCCGGCGAGTTCCGCGAACACGCTGAACTCGATACAGTACCCCCGATGGTCCCGGACGGACTGCACAGCCTCGGTTGTCCCGCCTGGCGCTTTCCGCGAGCGAATAGATGCATAATTGAGGCGCGGGAAGTCGTCGCGTCCACAGTGGAGATGCCGGCGAGTTCCGCGAACACGCTGAACTCGATACAGTACCCCCGAAGCTCCCGGACGGACTGCACAGCCTCGGTTGTCCCGCCTGGCGCTTTCCGCGAGCGAATAGATGCATAATTGAGGCGCGGGAAGTCGTCGCGTCCACAGTGGAGATGCCGGGCGAGTTCCGCGAACACGCTGAACTCGATACCAGTACCCCCCAAGCTCCCGGACGGACTGCACAGCCTCGGTTGTCCCGCCTGGCGCTTTCCGCGAGCGAATAGACGCATAATTGAGGCGCGGGAAGTCGTCGCGTCCACAGTGGAGATGCCGGGCGAGTTCCGCGAACACGCTGAACTCGATACAGTACCCCCAAGTCCCGGACGGACTGCACAGCCTCGGTTGTCCCGCCTGGCGCTTTCCGCGAGCGAATAGACGCATAATTGAGGCGCGGGAAGTCGTCGCGTCCACAAGTGGAGATGCCGGGCGAGTTCCGCGAACACGCTGAACTCGATACAGTACCCCCAAGCTCCCGGACGGACTGCACAGCCTCGGTTGTCCCGCCTGGCGCTTTCCGCGAGCGAATAGACGCATAATTGAGGCGCGGAAGTCGTCGCGTCCACAGTGGAGATGCCGGGCGAGTTCCGCGAACACGCTGAACTCGATACAGTACCCCCCAAGCTCCCGGACGGACTGCACAGCCTCGGTTGTCCCGCCTGGCGCTTTCCGCGAGCGAATAGACGCATAATTGAGGCGCGGGAAGTCGTCGCGTCCACAGTGGAGATGCCGGGCGAGTTCCGCGAACACGCTGAACTCGATACAGTACCCCCGAAGCTCCCGGACGGACTGCACAGCCTCGGTTGTCCCGCCTGGCGCTTTCCGCGAGCGAATAGACGCATAATTGAGGCGCGGGAAGTCGTCGCGTCCACAGTGGAGATGCCGGCGAGTTCCGCGAACACGCTGAACACGATACAGTACCCCCGATGGTCCCGGACGGACTGCACAGCCTCGGTTGTCCCGCCTGGCGCTTTCCGCGAGCGAATAGACGCATAATTGAGGCGCGGAAGTCGTCGCGTCCACAGTGGAGATGCCGGCGAGTTCCGCGAACACGCTGAACTCGATACAGTACCCCCGATGGTCCCGGACGGACTGCACAGCCTCGGTTGTCCCGCCTGGCGCTTTCCGCGAGCGAATAGACGCATAATTGAGGCGCGGAAGTCGTCGCGTCCACAGTGGAGATGCCGGGCGAGTTCCGCGAACACGCTGAACACGATACAGTACCCCCGATGGTCCCGGACGGACTGCACAGCCTCGGTTGTCCCGCCTGGCGCTTTCCGCGAGCGAATAGACGCATAATTGAGGCGCGGAAGTCGTCGCGTCCACAGTGGAGATGCCGGCGAGTTCCGCGAACACGCTGAACTCGATACAGTACCCCCGATGGTCCCGGACGGACTGCACAGCCTCGGTTGTCCCGCCTGGCGCTTTCCGCGAGCGAATAGACGCATAATTGAGGCGCGGAAGTCGTCGCGTCCACAGTGGAGATGCCGGGCGAGTTCCGCGAACACGCTGAACTCGATACAGTACCCCCGAAG
>MQUG01001918.1:0-11953 GCA_007213375.1 Steinernema feltiae | reverse complement strand
AATTGCGCTGAAAAGCGTTCGTACGACCAACGCTTTTGCATCATTAGAATTGGAGATTAACGTTTGAGCATGTTTTATTCATTCTGGTCTATGTAGTTATTTTGAATGCATCCTGTTGTGAGTTTACTAAGCCAGATGCTGTGACGCGTCTGCGAGGCCATAAAATATAGACTAGAAAACACGACTTTTTACGCTCAACGAAGCCATTAGTCTTGCGAAAATTGCTGTTATTGTCTTTTGTGGTTTGTCGCAGGGGTGTAATCAAGTTTTCCAATTAAATTCTGTTTTCATGAAAAGAAACGCGTTGGTTTTCTCTTTTGTGGATTGCGCTTGTCATTCATGCTTTGCGCTATCGCGTTTGATTTTTTCACAGACCGCGCTCCTCAAATAGCGTTTGATCCAAGTCAAGGCGTTAAACTAGTGCTTTAGCTCTGTGTTCGGCATAGCCGGCGCTTTATCTAGACTGCGTGAGCAGTCATGCTCTTCTGACCTAATCAGACGAGTTTTTCGATTTTGCTCAAACTTGTTCCTGTCAACAGGCCTACAAATGTCCTTAAGGACCAAATTCAGACACGCGTATAACGCGTTAAATTCGAGCGATTAAACGGATTTCCCTCTCGCTTTTCAATAGAGAGCTATAACCCTTGAAGTAGCTTTACCGCATAGCGCTGTTACAAGTGCATATATCTCTCCCAAATTATAAAACTGGGCGTAAACAGTGGTTTTGTTCTATAGTTTGTGCATCGTAGACTTTGATATTGTAGTTGCAGTCATTCCAGTTATTGTGGTGACTCTGTCCAAGCTCTCACACTTACGATTAACTTGTTTTATTCCTTTTTTTGCGTTTGAATTTTGGTCGCGAATGGTGAATCCAATTTTTCTGCCCTGTTTGCCAATTTCTCGAAACATAAAATAGCTAATCATCATATTGTTACCGTAGTCTTCAGTTCAATTTCAGAGGTGCTTCAACTTCCAGCATGTACAGAGCAGAAATCGGTGAATTTCAGTCTTTTAGCATTAACACATGAGTTTCACCGTGTTCAGATCCCTTTCCTGCGTGTCCGTCTCCGGCTAAACACCAGAATAACAATGTTCACATTGAGAAATTGTGCAAAGTGGACGAAATGAAGAATGGAGAGTAAGTTTACTGGTTGTTTACAGCCACTCTGAGAGTCACATTTTAGACTTCGAGAATTCACGGTCAAAGAGAAAGCAATTGTTGTTGTCAACGACAACGGCACGTTCATGGCAATTGGCGGAATATGCCCTCATTTCAGTGCGCCAATGTCACTGGGAACCTATGCCAATGGCAAGCTGCGATGCCCTTATCACGGCGCGTGTTTTGACATGAAAACCGGCGACATCGAAGACTACCGGGCATCGATTGTCTTCCGGCTTTTAAGGTGATCGAACGTGTGATTCTAACAAGAATTGAGGGCTTCTAGACCAAAATCTCCGATGGCTTTGTGTACCTGCTTGGGGACAAGAGCCAGTTTGAGGGCCTCAAACGCATCAAGCACATGTATCCGCCACAGGCGCTTGTGCAACGCGCTCCAATCGTAATCGTGGGTGGCGGACCGTCAGCGCAGATTTGCGCCGAAGTCATGCGACAAGAGGGCTATCGCGGCGGGATCCTGATGTTGTCGGCTGAGAAATATCTACCCTACGATCGCGTTTTGCTCACAAAAATGCAACACGCCTCTCCGGAGAGCATTTGCTACCGCGATGCTGCCTTTTACAGGAAAAATCACATTGATATACGGTTGGTTACTGTAGATTCGCGTGTTTGAAACGTCTGTTCAAGGCTCAACTCGACCGTTACAACAATAGACAGCGAGGACAAGAAAATCAAGCTAGAAAACGGCCAGACTTTCGATTATTCAAAGTTGGTTCTGGCTGTTGGCGGCCAACCCAGGAAGCTTGCTGTGGCCGCGCATGATCTCAAGGGAATTCACTATATACGCCAACTTGACGACAACACCAGAGTGAAGGTCAAAGACAAGAAAGTCGTCGTCATCGGAGCGTCTTTCATTGGTACGTTTTGGCGCGAAAAACCGCCAAAATCATGAATTTCAGGTCTTGAATCTGCGGCTCTTTGGAGCAAAGATGCCGAAAGTGTTACAGTAATCTGCAATGATGCTGTGCCGTTGAATAGAACGATGGGTCCGTTCATCGGCAACGCAGTTCTGAAGCTTTTCCAACGGAACAACGTGGAAATTCTCACAAAATGCTCGGTTGAAAGCGTCGAGGGCTTCAAAGGCGTTCTCAGCGGCGTCGTCTTGAACACCGGCCGTTGTCTAGAAGCCGATGTGATTATCGCCGGAATTGGCATCGTTCCAGCTACTGAGTTTCTCAAAAACGGCTGCATTGCGCTCGACAAGCGTGGTTTCATTCCTGTTAACGAGAGCTTCGAAACGAACGTCGCGGACGTCTACGCGATGGGCGACTGCTGCGGGTTTCCGCTACCGTACTTTGCCGGACATGCGAATCCAATCAACATTCAGCACTATCAAATGGCTCAGATGCACGGACAAACTGTCGGCAAGGTGCTGGCAGGACAGCGGGTCAAAATGCTGACCACTCCCTTCTTCTGGTCACTTTTCTTCGACGTTCCCGTTCGATTCGCCGGCTACGCGACCGATCTAAGCGATTATGTCTTGAAAGGGGATGTTGACAGCGATCATTTCAACATTTACTATTTCAGGTAAGTTGTCACCGCGTCGAGTTTTGTTCGTTTCGTTCCAGAAATGATAGAGTCGTGGGTGTAGCGAGCTTCGGTGCGAACAATTCTCAGTCGGTCCCGTTTCTGGTGCTTTTCAATCAACGAAAAGAGATAACTCGGAGCGATGTAGAAGAGTGAGTTTATTGGAAAACGCGATTTTCGCTTCATTTCAGAGTTTCAGAAACGACACCGACACTTGGAATTATCTGTTTTAAGTGCAAATTGTGCCCTATTTTAGCTCTTATTTTTCTGATTAAACGACGAGTTTGAAAGTTCTTGAGTAGTCGAGCACCTGAGATCGATTCTTTCTGAGTACGCCAAAGCAGAAAACCAGCTTCACATCGGGACATCTGATTGTATTACAGTGGGTAAATTCGAGCTTTGATAGACGAGCAGTCGTTGAGCTCACGGCGTACATTGAGCGGCGCCTCAGTTACCAAATTCAGAATCCAATGACAAGAATTGTTGACGTCATTCACAGAGTTTATTTTTTATTCCGACACTAGACTGTCTATTTCTAGACTCAGACATCATCATCAAAACGCACGAATATTACTAAAAAAAACAGGTTTTAGCGTTTGCATAGTGCAAAGTTTCGAATCGACTAAGGGCTTTCAAAATCGAGACTATTGAAGGGAATCCTGAAAAAGGAGTACTGTAGACACCGTAGATATGACTTTCCAATGGTGGTTTATTAAACCTGTATCGGGATTTCTTGCTGTTTTTGGCGGAAATGTCACTGATGTGGCTGCCGAATGAGAAAGCTTTCAGAATTTCTCTCAAATATAACCTTTGCTTACGATTGGGGCGAATAATTGCGATTCGGAGACAATTTTCCGAGCAGCTGAGTCACCATTTAAAGTGTTTTCCACTCCTGGACGTCATGCATTTGTGAATGAAAACAAATCAGAGTTGGCGTTTACAATTACAACAGATTAATCTTTGTATCGACTGATTGTGGACATTGCCAGACGAAGGTAGAGGCGACACGGCGGCGGACATGGCAGATACGCTGGCGACGCTCAGAAGCGGCTTCTATGAGACGCGTGCTGGCAAGGAGAAGTGTCATTCTAGCTATCTGATGGAGAATCCTTTCCCTTGACATTTGTCTGCCAGTGAACCGCCGCATCACTTCTCTTTACGTTATATCTACACGTTAGAATTATCGATCGGCCATCTGATGAGTGATTGTTTGTCCCGCTCCCATTGTTAATGAGCCTGGGCGGCATGTGAATAACGCCAAGTTTCTTTACAACCACAGGAATTGTCCAACAATTGTAATGTCATTCGCTTAGTCATCGCATAGTTTAAGCTTGTGCGCGCCGGAGTTGTTTGACGTTTGTCACGTTCTTTTGACCGAAATTGTAGCAATCAACGTCAAATAAGTCTTTGAGCGAAGTTCTTTGAGTGACCTGATTGTTTATTCCAATTGATACAAATCGACCTACCGACCTATCGCCGCTCTCTCTCTCTCCATTTGACTCACATGTCCAATTCCATGCCTGCTACGGTCTTCAACCGCATTCTCGATGCTTGTTCGCTGTTTAGCATTGTGGTAAACTGCATCACTTTTACCGTAATCCTCAAAAACACGCCAAAGCACATGAAGATCTTCGTTCGCTTCCTACTCAACATTATGATTTGGAATTTCTTTGCAAATTTGATTTTTGCAGTTGCGCATTTCTACCCTTTACTACCGATAGTCTGCTTCCGACTGGACGGCCTCTTAGGCCTATTCTCCCAGGACAGCGAACTCCTTGGCCATGTGCTCTTCGGGCTGGTCTTGCTGGCAATCATCAACGTCGCCATTGCGCTATTTCTCTCGTTTCAATTCCGTTTCATGACCATCGTTTGCTACAAAACTGTGGCGAAAATCAACGCGAACTGGGGCTACGCCTACTGTATTCTGCTTCATGTTTCCCTCTCCGCTGTAGGAATGACGATCTATCAGAATTGGACCTTGCACATTGTCGATTATCCAGGAGGAATCGAAGAACACCACAAGTCCACCTTGTTTTGCTTTGTTCCTGAGGGTCCTGAGCGGAATATCATCGCTTCTGTTTTGTTCGGCTTTCTTCTATTCATCCTAGTCGGACTAGTCAGCTTTGTTGGTCTCTCCTTCCATCGAATGCACAACAATCGAAAGGTCATTGGAGCAACGACCCTCAAAATGCAAAAAGTGCTCCTGTGGAATCTGATAATCCTCTCTGGTATTCCTATCACTCTCGGTGGACTACCATTCCTGGCTCTTGTCGCAATGGTCGTTTTCCACGATTTTTACCTCTCGAAAGAGATCTGCATGGTTAGTATACTGATCCTGGTGAACTACGGCTCAATCATGTGCATCACTGTGATGTGGATTTTCAAGAAATACAGACAAGCTCTGCTGCGTGCGCTCTACAGGAAACTGGGCAAAGAAGTTCCGACAAAGTGGGGATGTACTGGAGCAACCAATCTAACGGTAGTGAAGACAATAGCGCCTTTCGGGAAGCCTGCAATCTCGTGTCATCGTTTGAAGAATAATTGGATTCGAAGAAAACAAAATTTCATTTTTTGATTGTGCGATTCGTATAAACGGGACCCAATAAAATAGACCCAAAACTAAAGGGTAAAGAACAAAAAGAACGGAGCCAAGTCAAAGGGACTCAGTGGCAGAGGATCTTCCGATTCTGCCCTGTCCACTGTAGAACAAAATTTCCAAAAAATCGGTGAATTTGCGCTCTTCACAAAGATATCAAAAAACTTGTATAACCTTCTACGGCGAGTTATCTTTGGCTTGTTCTAGAATCCTGTGCCTCAAGAATCTCATCAAAACAAAGTGCTCTCGACGTTTCAGAATCGACTGCATTGGTGTCCACATTTCACCCTGTTGTTGTACTCTGAGGCCAGTTTTCACCTGCACTCGGCGTCATGATTTTTGACCGCAAACCGCTAGCGCGACATGAGAGGAATCATGTGTAACAGAAGATCTAAATTGCCCAATTTGTAGTCATAAAAAATGCTCTGCGCTTGCACGGCAATCCTGTGTGAACTGGCAAGCCCGAATGGCACGCAAAACGCAAACTACTACAAAGTAAGCCTACTGTCTTTGTGTTTACTTTCGCTCATCACAATCGTTACAAAATACAAATAGTCGTCGCAGCTGACCGTTCTGAACACACCTGGCGCTCGATTCTCAGAACGACGTGTGCTTGCTTTGGTCACCAGCTGCGTCTGTTCACCAGCTTCATTTCATCGGAATCGTTGGACTAGCGGACACAAAGATCTTCTTTTCTCTTCGCATAAAGAGCAAAAAGTAGACCAACGCTGAGAGGAACGTCTCCATCGATGTGAGCAGGGTGGCGTAGGGCCCAATAAAAGAACCCAGTTTCTCACCTGTCTGTAATGTAAAGT
Source organism: Steinernema feltiae (assembly GCA_007213375.1). Classification (NCBI taxonomy): domain Eukaryota; kingdom Metazoa; phylum Nematoda; class Chromadorea; order Rhabditida; family Steinernematidae; genus Steinernema; species Steinernema feltiae. The sequence goes on along the minus strand of MQUG01001918.1, from coordinate 5,838 downwards.
TATGTTCAATATTTGGCCCAAACACTACTTACAACATGCGCCGTAATCATTTCGGATGCGCCGCCAAGAACGCTGACCGACGCGCGTAGAATGAATATGTACTTCACACAGTAGTTTATCTACAAAATAATTTTTGTACGAAGCAGAATTGCGCAAAAACAGGGCAGCGAATGAGCCAAATTCACTGCGCTCCAAGTTGTCTTAGGTACATGGCTACATTGGCGCTAGGTCAAAAGCGTCTGAATGTTGCTCTACGACGGCTGGTAAGCCAATAATTTGGCCAACTATTGGTTGCAGCGAAGCAGGACAGCTTGGTGGCGCGAACTCAAAGCCTGCTAAGCCAAAAAAAACTGCACCACAAAGCAGTCAGCCTATTCTTTAGGCAGTTACGGGACGGTTAGCCGAGAACAAAGCAAACGCTTTAGGTACTAAGTTTTCGGTGTACAATCTCGGTGCCTTTGCTTTAACACCTGCGATCAGGCATACCATATGATTTGCAGTAGAAGGCTCACCTTGGTTTGGCTGTTACGTTCAATTTCATCCTTGCACGCTGGAACACAAAGACAAAAAAGCCGCCGCTGATTACCATAACCACGGAAAGTCCTATCCGGACGACAACATTCGCCAGTTTTCCTGATTTTCCTATGGACGACATGCATGTGTACGCGTAGCAGCCTGAAATCGCCACTCTTTATTGACGAATGCAAATTTTAGCTATACCATGCGGCACAGGCCGCCCTGACCATTGAAATCCAGTTAGGTTAAAGTAGAAGATGCATGCTGTCGATACGCAAAAGACCGCAACAGCTACCGTAACCACCGTTTTTTGAAAGCCTTTAGTTGCAAGTAGGGGAGTCTTCAAGCAGCAGAGTCTTTGCACAAAGACGGCAATGGTCGCGGCGTCGTACAGCGCAGCAAACGAGTGTCCACTGATACCCGGTATGAGGAGGAAGAGTGAGCTGTGTGGTGTGTCGGGAATGCGACCAAACGCAAAGAAAATCCACTGTACACTCAGAAAAGCAAAGATCTGGCTGTTCATGAAGCTAGCAACAAAGAACAGACATAGAGGCGGAGAGTCGTAGTAGACGGACTTGAGATGTCGTCGAACGAGTAGAATAAAGTGCAGAAGAATAGTGAGAAGGCAGAAAATCAACGATATGGTAAGTTCAATTACGACGACTCCAGTCCACATGCCGAAATCAGAATGGTTAGAGCGTGAGCGGAGTTGCGGCTGCTTTGAAGAAAGTCAAAGCACCTGGCAACAATGATCTTAATTGGATGTGCGGACAGGTGGTGATGATGGGAGACGGTGATCATCGTTTTTCAAGAGCGCGTTCAGCGAAACGCTTCACGGTCACTATTCTCATGCTGTCGGCAGATACATTGGTAACTTTGAAGTCGTTTGTCCAAAAGCGAATTGAGTCGCTAGTCGGCAGAGTCAATGTTGGATAAAGTAAAGTGATATTCTAATCAATTGTACTTTTGACGACATGACATTAGCGCGAAAGTCTTTAGCGCAAAGACTTTAGCGCGACGACTTTAGCGCAAAAGACTTTGCCGCGAAATTACATTCGCGGTAAAGTCGCGATGACAACCAAAGTCTTCTTCTCTCCATAACTTGTGTTCCATAAGTTCGTAGCTTGTGATATTTGCACTCAGAGATCATTTGAACTAACAACAACGTCAGACCAGACGTCGAAGTGGATCAAGCCAAAGTCTAGAACAAAGCCTCCAGTGAACCTCGTGAATTTTGTGTTCGCTCCCCTCGCACAAAATTCACTAGGCAAACCCTGCGGCAGCTCCTAGGCCTAAGCCTTAGGCAGTTACAGCATGGTTAGCTCAAGACGAAGCCTAAAAACTGAGTTCAAAGCCTGTTTCCCAACAATACGACGTAAGAATAACAAGTCCTCGCCCAAAACTACTTCCGGTAACGCCTTAAACTTGCTCAAGGCGCAGAGGAAGTGAGGTCTGTCATAAAACTTAAGTCAAATGCAAAAACAATTTTCAACTTCAAAAATTTCGCGCTAAGTCGTCCGCGGTAAAGTCGTGTCACGGTACTCTTCTTTAACACTATCATCGCTTTTAGGGTTCGTTAAACCCTAAAAAAAATTTCAGTAGCTTGACCGTTTGTTTTGTTCACAGAAATCACAGGAACAGAAGGCGTCATGACAGTTCCGCGCAACCGTGACCGCCCAATATTGGTAACAGCGACATGAAGAGGACAACGTTTCACATAATATTTGAAGTTCTTATTAAGTTTGGAAAGCTTACCTGTGCCTTGTCTTGCGACATGCGCAGTCAGCGATATAGGCTAAACGACTAAGACAGTCAGCCTAAACAGAGCTTGGCGCGAAGCTTGACCGCTCCGCTCTACGAAGCCTGGCAAGTCAGGTTTGACACGTGTTGGCCTTTTTGAACTTCAGGTCGGGGAACACGGTCATCCTCGACACGGACTTTTGGGTTCGTTCTCAAGTTCAATAAAACGCATGGAAGGCTAAGCACTCCCTGCGCTTTACCTCGATAAAACCGCAGAAATCAACCCACGTGAGCGAATCCAAATTTGTAGCCTGTGTGCAGTCAACGGTAGGCTGTTAGTAAAGTGGAGTAAAGTTGATTCTCAGGGATCCTCCTGCGCCCATCGGCGTATCGTGTTGATTATAAACATCAAAGTTATTGCTCAAGCGCATTACCACAATCCTGTGCACTACGATGGTCCTACTTTCCTGCAACCCATGCGTCAGTGATTAGTTTAAAACGCATTCTTCGTCACGGCGGAATTCATTTGTTATGCTTGCAATATGTTCGTCAAATACTCGTCAAATAACAACACACTCATTGTAATTGCGTAACAGATTTGCTATGCTTGCGTATGGTGCAAGTCTAAACGGCCAGCGTGTTGAAAATGGAACTAATGAACTCGAGGCGTGGTCCAAATGACGTTTTCTCGTAATTCTGCGCATAAATGCCGTCTTCATCAATTCAATCTCTCACAAACATGTCCTTCTCTCGTGCTGAAATTGTCGATCTCTGCAAGCAATCGCTAGCTAATGCCGCAATCGGCACAGGACCCGATGAGCTTCAGAATGGCAAGGATTTCTACAAATTGTAAGCGTGCACTCCTCGCAGTGATGAGTTGAAATTTCGCTTTGCAGCATGTTTGCAAACTTTCCCGATCTTCGCGTTTACCCAGGAGCTGAGCATTTCTCTCCGGACGACGTGCAGAACAGCGAGCGTTTCAAGCGACAAGGACAGCGCATTCTCCTCGGTGTCAACATTCTCGTCCACACATTCGACAGCAGCGATATGACCTTTAGAGCATACGCTCGGGAAACTATGAATTTCCATCGTCAATTCAAATTGGATCCCTCGCTGTGGAAGGTGCATGAAACGACCGTTAATCCTGTGCATCTTCAAGTTTAGGCTTTTTTCAACATTTTGATTGGATATCTCGAAACGAAGATCACCGTCACCGACGCGATGGCGAAAGCGTGGACCGAACTCGGGAAAGTGTTCTCCGACGAAAGTTTGGATCATCTGAAGAATTTGGGTCTTCCTCACTAAGTGCAAAACAACATTTTCATTTTGAGTCCGCTATGTTAGCACGTCGTGTTGTTTTCCAGCCGAGACACAAAAAGTAAACGTTTGTTCACCATCTTGATGTGCAACAGGCTTTTTTCTTGGAATTGAGTCCAGATATCGCCAGCGGACTTCATCTAACAAGCGAAGTGTAACTAGCCTGACGATTGCAATACGCGTCATCTTGGCGTCTACTGAATTTGATACATCTTTAACGCTTCTAAAAGTTGCCAGGCTACACCACTAAGGCAGTCAGCTTTAGCCTAAGGCAGTGACGGTATGGTTAGTTAAAAACGACGCTTAAGCGCGTTATGCTCAGGCACAAAGTTAAAATTCTTGGGTGCCAAATTGTCCTGCTTTGTTTCGACTGTCAGATTTCAACGCAATTTGCCGCGCGATTGCTTCAATCAATCGCGCGTCTCTTTCACAACGGCATCAACGTGGACTCGTCAGTCAGCAGCATTCACCCATCTTTCGCTGTCATTTCGTCACCAGAACGGAATGACCAGCGCTCTTGGCTCGTTCGTATAAATTCATTTTTCTATTGCGTTGTGCGCGTGAACATGAACAGGTTCTAGGCTACGGTGTTTTAGTGATTCTGTTGTTGACTTCCTTGACAGTTCTATTCCCATAGATGAAACCAATTAATTAGCAACTATGCGGCGGGGGGTTCTAAGACCAACCAAAGACCATCGACTTTCTCAATTCAACTCAGTGAAACATTCAAAGTCATTGTTGATTTGTTCCAGTTAATAACATACAAACATCATACGGAAGGGGACGTGCCAGGCGCTAGTGTACATAATTGGCAAACTTCAAATCACATGCTGCGAGGCGCTCGCTCCCATCGTCGCTGTGACGCTTCTTATACGAGAATTTCTGTGCAATATCAGAGCAACCACCTTCTCCCGAAGCGTTTTGTTGAAAGCAAGAAGAATGAGTCCAGCTCCACCTAAACGCGGCCGTCACTCATCTGTGTGCACAGTCATCGTTAATTACCGTTGCCGGCTTGCCAGGTCAGCACACAGAGAAACACAAACGCCGGTGGCGTTGGTAGAAACTGTGAAATGGCGAAGAGCAGCGATGGAGCGAGGTTCAGGACGCAGATCATCAGTGCTTGCAGCAGAATCTGAACACAAATCTCTCATTTTTTGAACAGTTTCACCGCCAACCTTCATTTGGGTCTTCCTCATCGCTCCTTCGCCTTTGCTCTTGATTCTGACCGAGGCAATCAGCACAGTGTACAGCACAAACATCACCGTTACCAACGTGTAATCGTTGTAAGAGTGCGCCCAGTTACGGTACTCTTCTCTGTTGACCGGGACAACGTCCTGCGGGATAGTCAGATAGGGATCGAAGAACCACATAATGGTCGCAGAGGTGAGAACGACCGCTTTTGTGTAGAAGAAGAAGTAGAGCATGTAGAGCCAGGCGAGGCCGATCCAAATGTACGTTCGCTTGCCTTCGTACAGAATTTCAGCCCAGTAGGGCGACCAGAAGTCGATGCATCTGTTCAGAGCCAAGAAGACGCAGGACATGCACTGGCCACTCCAGCCTCCTAGAAAGAGCAAAATTGTGGGTTATTAGATGGTGTTCTGTGCATACCAATAGCAATGGCTCCAGCGATGTACTGTAGATTAGGGAACATACAGTAGACCGAGCCGTGAATCATCAGAAATCCAGTTGTAAAGCAGTTGACCCAGATGCAGACGAGATCGATTACTCCGAGATAGAACATGATTTTGTAGCAGGAGAGTTTGTAGAAGCTGTTTCTCCTCATGACAATCACACATGGTAGGTAGGAAGCCTGAGCATTCAGATGGACTACGGTGCAAAACGAGATAATTCTTACCGTATAGATGACACCAAGCATTAGGCAAACGGAGCCGAGAATTGGGCGTTTCACTGCGTAACTCTCCCATTGAGTTTGATTAAGATAGTCGCAGCTGTAGAGGCGCTGGAATTCGTCGCTATGGAAGAGGTAGAGATCCATGCTTGATGGCTGCTTTTGATCTCTTTTGGTCTTAAGTAGAGCGAAATTGAGGGTTTTGCTGACAATAGATAGCGTAATTGTGATCGCAAAGGTCAAAGTCAATGATCATTTACTATTGTTCCATCAGAAACGCGTGACGCGCGCTCAAAGAAGCTCATTTTCGCCATTCTCCTAACAAAATGAGTGTAATTACAAGCATAAAAGGCACCACACAGGGTAAAATGATCGTTGAGTCACAAAGTTGAGCGACAAACCATTGATTTTCAATG
>MQUG01001916.1:0-13499 GCA_007213375.1 Steinernema feltiae | reverse complement strand
TGTTTGTGACCAAGGGACACCAGCTGGTGTTCTCTTAGCTGAATTACAATGCGTTTGCAGATTTTTTTGCGCTCGCTTTCTGTGCTACAATAAAAAATGAAATTTTGACCAAAAAGAAAATAATTTTGGAGTTTTGAATTGATTATATTATAATTTAAAATTTCACAAAATTATTTTTTAATTGTAAAGCGCATTAAGAATTCAAAAACCTGATTTAAACATGAAAATATGACTTAGTTTTTGTCTTAAAGCCCTGTGTTCACTGTAATTTGTGTATTTATTTACATATTTACGCTGTATTTACAAAGCAAATATCCTTAACCTTCTTTTTTATGGTGGATGGGATCAACTGCTTGCCAGAGACACTTCAGACAGATTAATAAAATACACAGAATTAGCCTCAAATCCTGGATTTTTTGTCAGAATACTTTAAGCCTTTTAACAACAAAAAATCACATAGAGCTTGAAAGGCTGAAAGAGCTTGAAAGAATATATACCTGTCTCTTTTGGCAGTTTACTTTTCATAAGTCTATCAGGTTTCTACCCCCATTATCTGGTTATTTTTTACCTTGACGAGCGGAAATTGCGTCGCGCGCCGAAATGACGTCATAAAACTCACAGCAATAAACCATTTTTGTGAGACCCTAGACTATTCGTTTGTTGAAGTAACGAAATGCACGCATAGATGGACACAACGTGTGCTTAAGTCTTTAATACTCGCTAAATACGGTTACCTACCGTCCTGAAATAGAAATAGCGTCATGAACACGTCGAAATGACGTCATAAAACTCACAGCAATAATTATTTTTTCCACTTCCTGTGACAGGAACGAGATTATGCTCGGTTTGTATCGGAACGCCTTTCTCCTGAAAGACAACAGCGATTTGATGTTTGAAGCTGAATTCAATGAAATTCACTAGACAAACCGTGCGGCAGCTTCTATGTTTAAGCCTTTGGCAGTTACCGTATGGTTAGCTTATTACGAAGCCTAAACTTGGTTTTATGCATGTTGCACAACAATCTGCAAGCTCCACATTCGCTGCGGAAGCGCCTAAAACAAGCTCTAGACGCGCACTAACAAGGTCAGAGTCTGCTGTCACAGAATTCAAGACAATAGCAGAATCAATTTTTTAAGCCAAAGGACTAGAGAGCTGCAGAGCTGTTCCCAACGCGGTGTTATCACTGATCACTGATTAATGATGTTAGTCTTAATTCGATCTTTGAAAATAAGCTCCTTGAAAATCCCGTATCAGTCCGAGATATTCTGGCGCTTTCTTAGTCTCAACATAAACTATCAGCCTGAAAAAATTCATTTCAATCGGCCGTGGACAATCGGCCGGCGAGGTTCTCTTGTAAGCAGAAAGCGCCGGATGAATGACGAGCTCGAGCGATGACGAGATCAAGGCAAAGCAGATTTTAACTGGATTTTTAGGCCCGTGTGATTGTGGCAAAGTAGCTTTATATGCTCGCCCGCCGTCGACCGTTGTTCTGTGGAATTTTGTTACTGATAGTAGTGATGAAGTCGGCATCAAATTCTCTGATCTTGACTACCAAGGCTTGTTTTCTCCATCCCGCAACGAGTTGATGATCGCGCGTAAATGGGTTGAAATGGGTTGTTTGGTTGCGATCATTGTTCATGTTGTTGAGGTGTTTGACACAAACGTCACACTGTACGGTCTTCGAGCTTCTGAATGTGTGGAATGTGGCATCAGTGGTCAGTATCGCATATTCCTGTCTTGGCCGCGCTGTTTGTAACAGGTCAGAAGGTGCAAACCGCGGCGTGAATCCTTGTCTTTGTCCCCGAATCTCGTGAAGCCGACGAGCAACGACCACGGACCGCCGAGCGAAGAACAACCGCGCCCGAGTGCGCCGAACTGGGACTGGGGTGGATTGGAAGTGTTCCGACCACTGGACGGTCAAGAAGAAGTTGGTACTTCGAAGACAGTGTCTTGCGAAGTGGGGGACGTGTTGTGGACGGCACATGGGTCCCGGAACGACTGCCCTGCCGTGGTGCCAGACTGGGTGTCATTAGGCCGCGTCGATTGTTTGGCAGAGAATCGACGCGTGTTTCGTAATACGTTTTATTGTTATTGTTTGTTACGTGTTTTTACCGTTGTAAATACAAGGTTTAATTACCCAAGTTTGAGGTTTCATATTACTTGCTTGTGGTCCTCCGTCTGAGGACACTCTTGGGTCGAACCTCAGACCTTCGCTGTGAGACCAAACTGCTCACGCGTGATCAGTCTCTGTCAGGCGACTTTCCTTGGCCCAATTGACCTAACCGTAACGCTTCAACGCTTAAAGCTCAAGGCGCAGAGCATGTGAGGTCTGTCAAGGTCAAGTCGAAATCAAGTTGACTGCAAAAATAACTTAAAGATGAGCGGGCAGAGCGATGCGATGTTTGAGAAGAAAGCATCGCTTTCAACCCTCATTTTCTGTATTTACGCGCTCGTCTGACGCTCAATCGTCAAACCAGCGATGGACTCAACGCCCTTTCAGTTCCGCGAGCGAGTGGCCGCGCTGTGGAAATGCTGCGAGTATCGAAGTCACAACGTTCGTTGTGTGGACTCGACCGTTCCCGACTGCGAGTGGACGAGGAAAGCAGAGAAGGAACGGTTGGAATTCTACATCGGCTGCGAAAACGGTCGATGGAAGTACGGTTTCACCTATCCTGCAGCCCGGAACAAAGTCCTGACCTTGGAGCAGTTGCTGGCGCATCCGAACCTGCAGAACGTCACAATAGAGGTGATTTTCTTTATCGACTTTTCTCGATTAAATTTGATCCTCCTGGACGTGGACATGACGCGGCTCATGCAGGTTGTCACCTCCCTCTCCAATGAACCTCATCTCTATCTGCAAACTGCGTCCTCTGACTGTTTCAACACTCCGGAAGGCGCAACATTCCTGCGATGCCTCTCAAACATTCAGTTTTCTAGAATCGAAATACCGGAATGTTTTCCAGTCTACAATCAATTCTTGGGGAATCAGTTCTCACGCAGGATTCCCACTCCATTCGTCCTGCAGAACGTTGATCAAGACAGAATCTTCCAGGAGAACTTGAAAAACGGCAAAATCAAAATCTACGCCAACTACTACGGAGCTCATCGTTTCCCCCTGGAAGTGTTGGAGGGAATCATCAACAGCTTCCTGAAGAACCCAGAAGAATACAAAGAAGACTATTTCCACATTTCGGCTAAATTTGAAGGATCGACAGAGGCGTTGATAGAGCGAAAACTCAAAGAAGGAACCTGTAAGAGAGATGCCGATGGCCGATATTTCTTTACCGGGTACAACTCGAAGCTTCAAACGCATCAGCGCTTGAGCGTTGACAAATGGGGCCCATCGGAGTATGCATGCACGTTGAGAGCACTTTGAGTTCTCACCATACTGCTTCTTTTGTTCTCTAACCGATAAATGTTTCTCATCACTCAAGCCCGCATCTATGTCGCTCATTGTTATCGTTTGTTTGTTATCTCGTTGGGCCAACCAGTGATGCCGACTCGATGTCAAAATCTTTTCGAGTCGAGTCACGAGTAGGTCCGACTCGAGTCGCCGACTCGAGTCACTGACTCGTCGGCATCACTGGGGCCAACTCTCAACCAAAAAATCCTATTCATTTCCAATCGGACTACGTTTACCACTAAATGTGGTCCGACCACGACCAATTTCTCAAAGTCGCAAGTTACGAAAGCAGCAGAAGGACAGATCGTCGCGAAGCGGCGAAGATGAGCTGCAGTGCTGGAATTGCTTGGTAGAGCGCAGAAGCTGTATGGAATGGCTACTTCCATACATGCCGACTTTTTCTCTGTTTTTGGCTTCCGATGCTCTTGTTTTCTCCATCTCGCTACACCGACCAAACGATGCTGAATGATTGATGTTCACGAGTTGATGATCACGCGTAAATGGGTTGAAACCTGGTTGATTGGATGCGATCATTTTTCACGTTGTTGAGGTGTTTGACACGAACGTCACACTGTACGGTCTTCGAGCTTCTAAATGTGTGGAATGTGACATCAGTGGTCAGTATCGCACATTCCTGTCTTGGCCGCGCTGTTTGTAACAGGTCAGAAGGTGCAAACCGCGGCGTGAATCCTCGTCGTTGTCCCCGAATCTCGTGAGGCAAAGGGCGTCACACTGAGAACGTGGCACAAGACGTGCGACACGCGCCGCGGCGCTGCAAAACGTTGTCTTCGCTTCACTGCATCACTTCCTCTCCTCTCTGAACGGCGGTTTCGTTTTTCCCGACTTTCAAACGATGAGTTCCGACGAATCGATTCAAGACGACGCTGCAAACAACAGCAGGATTACGGTATCTGTTGCAGACACAGAGCTGTGGGAACTCGTTGATGCAGCGGGGAACGAAATGATTTTGACCCAAAACGGAAGGTCAGTTGCGTCAGTCTGATTTTCTGTCATTTTCAAACTCTGTGTTCAGGAATCTCTTCCCCAAAATCAATCTCAAAATTGCGAATTTGAACCCGAACGAGAACTACAAAGTGGCTCTTTCGTTTGAACGCGTCGACAACTTCAGGTGCGCGCTCTTCACTCTGATATGAACGTGTAGGACCCATTTTCAGGTACACCTTCAACGCAGGTCGAATGGAGCCATGTGGGCGCGGCGAGCCGGAGCAGCCGTCAGAGAAGATCTTTTACCCGGAGGCGATCAATTCCGGAGCTCATTTGATGCAAAATGGAGTCAAATTTGACAAAATTAAAGTTTCCCACAGCGTCTCTGATCCGAGCATTCCTTGCGTGCGTTATCTCGCACGGTTTCTTCTCACAATTTGCTTTCAGGTGAAGCTGCATCGGATGCACAAATACCACGCAGTCGCTCACGTCTACCGTATCGAAGGCTACAATCCAGTGCTCGCGGCTCATAATCAGGACGTTGGAACTCTCGTCGCTTCTGCGGTCATTCCCCACACAACTTTTGTGACAGTAGGAGCCTACCAGAGCGCCGCTATAATAACGCTGAAGGTCAAATACGGCGGCTATGCGAGAGGGTTTCGGCATTTGGAGATGGTGCAGAATTGATTGCCAAATGACGAAATGTTCGAGTGATTTTTTGGAATTTTCTGCTCTGGTAATTAAAGGGATACGGACAGCGCTCCAAAAAATCTCAGATTTTTCTGAAATTTCGTCTACCCCACCAAATCGACCCTCTCCACCAAGATGGCGCTTACAGATCATACCCAGTCTTGAGTTGCGAAAAAATAAGGGGTGACCCTACATTTCCTAGCAATCCACTGGTCTTGGCGCGATTTGATTGCGGTCGTATATGCATTGCACGGTAGCACTTTGACCGCTATCCCGCTCTTCGGACAGTTGCTGGCTGGCAAAATTGTGGCTATTCGGCTAAAAAAGAAGAAAAAATCGAGTTGAGCGCGTCGCCTCACGCGGCTAAGTCCACGGCGACCGCAAAATCATGAATTTTCATTGATTCTCGGTCATTCAGTCACAATTTTGTGTTTTCATGGCCATTCTAGACTAATTCGAGGTCGCGAAGAACTCTCATGCCATCAGAATCACGTGAAACGGCCGAATATAACCAAACTTGGCAATCCACACCATTACTAAATCGTATACTGTGCAGGCGCCTTCAGACAAATCGCGACGAGACCAAATCTTTTTGAAGGGGGACTTAATGTGCTATACCTGATTTCCCAGGCCACTTGGAACAAATCTGACTTCACCAAAAATTCCCTCGACCCCGAAAACCTACCCCTAGGAAAAGTTTCGAGACAATCTGATACCTCGTTTAATTCATGACACTGTCCCTTTAAGGAACGGATCAACGTGGAATGAAATAAAAACTTTTTGAAAATGAAGTTTGTGATAACTGAAACCTTCGTGATGTGCTTGCAATTTCCGAGCGCTCCAGTTGAGTATTCAAAATTCAAGATTATAAAGATCGTAGCTTACAAGAGCTTCGTAGCTTCAAAAAAGGCGCGGATTGTGCGCGCTTCAGCGTTTATTAAATAATAAACTCTGGACCCGAATGAAGAAAACAAGGTCGCGGTTGACATTGACGTGTGAACAAAACAAAGGCTTCACTCCACGGCCAAGCGATGCGATGTTTGAAATGAAGGCATCGATTCTAACCGCATTTTCTGTATTTACGCGCTCGTCTGACGCACAATCGTCGAACCAGCGATGGACTCAACACCGTACGAATTCCGCGAGCGAGTGGCCGCGCTGTGGAAGTGCTGCGACGATCCTTCACTGCACATGGTTCACTGTGTGGACTCGACTGTACCCGACTGTCAATGGACCAGGAAAGCGGAGAAAAAACGGATTCTCTTCTACTTTGGTTGCGAAAACGGCATTTGGAAGTATGGATTCGCCGATCCTGCAGCCCGGAACAACCTCCTGACCTTGGAGCAGTTGCTGGAGCATCCGAACCTGCAAAACGTCACAATAAAAAGGATTTTCGTTCTCGACAAAACGTCAAGTTTGATCCTCTTGGACGTGGACGTGAAGCGGCTTATGCAGGTTGTCACCTGGCTCTCCAATGAACCTGATCTCCATCTGCGAACTGCGTCCTCTGACTGTTTCAACACTCCGGAAGGCGCAACATTCCTGCGATGCCTCTCAAACATTCAGTTTTCAAAAGTTGTAATTTCACAGTGTTTGCCAGTTTACAACCAACTTTTGGAAAATCAGTTCTCACGCAGGGTTCCAACTCATATCTACCTAGAGACAAGCATTGAGCAAACCACGAAATTCTTCGAGAAGAACTTGAAAAACGCAAAATCAAGAATTTCACTGATTTGGAAGAGTTCGGCGTCCAATTCCCCGCTGAAGTGATGGAGGGAATCATCAGCAGCTTCCTAAAGAACCCGGAAAACTACAAAAATGTTATCATTTTGGCGCATTTCGACGTCGAATCGACAAAGGCGTTGCTGGAGCAGAAACTCAAAGAAGGAAGCTGTTACAGAAATGCCAATGGCCGATATCGTTTCACCGTCTACAACTCGAAGCTTCAGAGGCGCGAGTGCTTGAGCATTGGAAATTGTGAGTTCTCACAGTATCTTTGCACGTTAAGAGCACTTTGAAATGTCACTCTGTTGTTTGTTTTGTTCTCTAACCGATAAATGTTTCCTGTTGCAAATGTATTTGTAAATGTAATACTGTAATAATGTAATAATAATAAATGTAATGTATTTCGAATTGCTTTGTATCACAAATAATATGCATCGCAGAGAAGAAATCAGTCTTCGTGGACGACGATCAAGTGAAAGGTCGATCGTCCAGTTGCTCTCACCTTGTATCTCTCGTTGTTTCGTGCCATAAATATCGTTTCCGGAATCGGCCGGAACGACTTCATTTGGAAGCCACAAATCCGGGTGCGTTTTCTCGAATGTTCCCGACTGCGACTGGACGAGGAAAGCAGAGAAGAAACGGATTATCTTCTACATCGGCTGCGAAAACGGCATTTGGAAGTATGGATTTGCCGATCGTGCAGCTCTGGACAAACTCCTGACCTTGGAGCAAATGCTCACATGTCCGACGTCACCATAGACATGATTATGTTTATCGACCAACCATCATATTTGATCCTCCTGGACGTGGACGTGAAGCAGCTCATGCAGGTTGTCACCTTTCTGTCCAACGAACCTCTGCTCATAATACAAACTGTGACCTCTGAGGGTTTCAAAACTCCGGAAGGCGCAACATTCCTGAGATGCCTCTCAAACATTCAGTTTTCTACAGTTTTAATTCCACAGTGTTTGCCTGTCTACAACCAACTCTTTGGGAATCAGTTCTCACGCAGGATTCCAACTCGATTCCTTCTGGAGAACGTTGATAAAAACAGAAAATTCTTCGAGAAGAACTTGAAAAACGGAAAAATCGTTTCGTTTCGATTTGGTCGTTTCTCCGCTGAAGTGATGGAGAGAATCATCAACAGCTGACTTTCTAACTGTTTTCACGCGGGCCTTTCGCTATTCGGCGGAAATACACCGAATTCTGTGCTGTTTTTGCTCAGTGTATCCGCAGAACCTCAGAATATGCAATTTGAATGCTCGGAGCAAGCCAAGCGAGCATGAAAACAGTCAGAAAACTTGGTTTTGCAACTTTCTCGACCAGAGAGTCTCGACCAATCCAAAAAATTACCGAAGCAGGCAGAACAGCGCAAAAACAGGATTTTCGGCCATTTCGAGTGATTCTGATCACATGAGAGTTCTCGCGACCACGAATTGGTCTGGGATGGCCATGGAAACACAGGTTTGTGGCTGAATAGCCGAGAAACGACGAAAAATCAATTTGTGCTGTTCCGCGCAATCGGCCAAGTCCACGTTTGATCAGCGAATGACAATATTTTGCAATTTTTCGGCGAAATAGTGTTTCCATGGCCATTCCGGACCAATTCGAGGTTGCGAAGCGTGACACGACTTTAGCGCGAAAGTCTTTAGCGCAACGACTTTAGCGCGACGACTTTACCGCGAACGACTTTACCGCGAACGACTTTAGCGCGGACGACTTTACCGCGAACGACTTTAGCGCGGACGACTTTACCGCGAACGACTTTAGCGCGGACGACTTTAGCGCGAAATTTTTTAAGTTGAAAATTGTTTTTGCATTTGACTTAAGTTTTATGACAGAGCTTACGTCCTCTGCGCCTTGAGCAAGTTTTAGGCGTTACCGGAGGTAATTTTGGGCAATGACTTGTTATTCTTACGTCGTGTTGTTGGGAAACAGGCTTTGAACTCAGTTTTTAGGCTTCGCCTTGAGCTAACCATGCTGTAACTGCCTTAGGCTTAGGCCTAGGAGCTGCCGCAGGGTTTGCCTAGTGAATTTTGCACGAGCGGAGCGAGCACAAAATTCACGAGGTTTACTGGAGGCTTCGTCCTAGACTTTGGCTTGATCCACTTCGACGTCTGGTCTGACCTTGTTGTTAGTTCAACTGGTCTCTGAGTGCAAATATCACAAGCTACGAACAATTTTATGGAGAGAAGAAGACTTTGGTTGTCATCGCGACTTTACCGCGAAAATAATTTCGCGGTAAAGTCGCGATGACAAGTCGTTCGCGCTAAAGACTTTCGCGCTAATGTCGTTCGCGCTAATGTCGTTCGCGGTAAAGTCGTCGCGCTAAAGTCTTCGCGCTAAAGACTTTCGCGCTAATGTCATGTCGTCGTTGCGAAGAACTCTCATGCCATCAGAATCACTCGAAACGGATGAAAATCCTCATTTTCGGCAAAGAACAGGTTTTATAGCTCATTACTGATATGTCCTACAAGAATTCTGATTTCACCAGCGAGGTCGCAAGGGCCGAATTAGTGGGCGTACACGAAATTTCAGAAAAATCTGAGATTATTTTGGAGCGATTTCACTGTTCCTTTAAGACGAAGACTAAAAGGAATGGTTGGTTCCGATACTGGCAGAACACTGCATAGCTAAGGATGTGTGAAAGTAAAAACTATGCAGACCTCACAGCATAATGGAGAAAAGCGCATTTGGCCAGACGCCCAATAAAGCGTTCGACGTTCGACTATTCAATATCGTAATTGTAATTTCCGCCACACTCGCTGTGCTCAACTCGCTCGCTCCAGCTTCTCTGAGCTCCTCTCCCCTTTTCCCTTACTACGAGAACACTCCGGAGAGCTACGGTCAAATCTATGGACGTCGTCCTGACAAGAATGCGTTTGGCTATGAGCACATGAGGCGAGCTCAGCGAGAGGCCTTCGACATTTGGTTCGTTATCAGCTGCACAATAGCTGGAGCTTGTGCTAAAGATTTTAGGTACGTTGTCCACTAGACATGAAAATATAATGCATTGAATTACAGAATCCAGAAGCGGCGAGAGACATGAGAAACGTCGCGGACACCTCAAATATCAAATAACACGATTAGCCGTACGAAACAACGATATCACAACACGAGCAAGCGGGCCGAACGATGCCATGTTGAGAAGGTATCGTTTTCACGTCGTCATCAAGCCACTGTGGCGTCATCGCTTCGTCAGACACATTCTAACAGACAAAGAAGCTTGAATGCGGACTTTCTTTGCGAGACCAGCAATGCGAATTAGCGCGAAAGCATCGCTTTTTCCTCATTTACGCGAGCGCTTGAATCGTCATCACTTCACCGAGAATCGACAATGGACGCAACGCCGTTTGTCTTCCGCGAGCGAGTGGCCGCGCTGTGGAAATGCTGCGGTGATAGAATCCACTTCTCTCAGTGTGCCGCGTTGCGCGTTCCTGATTGCAGGTGGACGAGAGAGATGACACGATTCTCTCTTGACTTTTCCAGCGCACGCGATCAATGGAAGTACAGATTCTACGTCAGCAGTCTGACAGACACCGACAGCATTCTGAGCTTGGAGCAGTTGCAGAAACGCTTCAATTTGGAGCACGTCACAATTGAAGCAATCAACGTTTTCAATGCGGACCAATTTTCGTTGTGGACGAATCTCACGAACGGCGATGACATTGGCAGACTGATGAAGCTAATCGTCTACTTGTCCAACGAACCTCGACTTGACTTGCTAGGAACCACCGCTGAGATCTTCAACACCCCGATAGGCTCAACTTTGCTAAAATGCCTCTCAAAGATTCGGTTTTCTGGCATCAATCTTCGAGAGGCTCATCCAGTCTACAACCACCTCTTGGGGAATCAGTTCTCACGCAGGAATCCAACTTACATCTTCCTGCGCAGAGCTGATCAAAATAGAAAATTCTTCAAAAAGCACCTAAGCAATGGCGACATGAAGCGTTTTATCGACAAAAGCAGAGCGGATCGTTACAGCGCTGAAGTGATGGAGGGAATTGTCAGCAGCTTCCTGAAGAGCCCTGAGAACTACAAAGAAGGCTATTTCCACATTTCGGCCCAATTTGACGCATTGACAGACGCGTGGCTGGAGCGAAAACTCAGAGAAGGAAGCTGTAACAGAGATGCCGATGGCGGATATTCCTTTGCCGGGTACAACTCGAAGCTTCAAACGCATCAGCGCTTGAGCGTTAAAAAACGTGGCGAATCGTTATTGTATGTCTGCTCGTTGAGTTGATTTGTCACCAAATTGTTTGTTTTCTTCTCTACCGAATTGTCGGATTAAATCTGAATGACGCATTCGGTTATTTGCCACGGGAGCCACGAGAATCAATTTTACTCCGCAAGGAACGTTTTTCACAACCGCTGTTAAAACAGAAACATCAGAGACGTACAGAGAAGACAGAGACAGAAACACATGGCCCGTTTTGTCTCTTTTCGAATGCCTCATTCGAATTTCATCCGACATTTTCGGTTTGACGTCCTAGCGCAAATGGTCCAGTGACGGCAATTCCGGGAAGCAACGACGTTGGCGCAAATGGCGTTCGAATTGACTTAACAACTGACTTAAAAACAACTCGATTTGACTTCCTGTGCTCGGGAAATCAGCTTTGCAACAAGGCTAAGGCGTATTGGTTAGACGTCCTAGCGCCAGTTGTCTAGCGCCTTCATCTGAAGTTGACCTGGCACTCCCTGATGTTCCATTTGGTTCTTAGTGCAACTCTTAACACTGCTTGTCCTGTCTTCTGCGTCCACAACGGTGTCATGACACACAACGGCGCGAAAACAGTATGCGCGACGACATAAGCGCGGCGTCATAAGCGCATTTAAATTGCATATTCTGAGGTTCTGCGGGTACACTGAGCAAAAACAGCACAGAATTCAGCACAGAAAGTATTTCCGCCGAATAGCGAAAGGCCCGCGTGAAAATAGTCAGAAAACTTGGTTTTTCAACTTTCTCGACCAGCAAGCATCCAATTCATGTCAAACTTGGCAGTAAGGGGTGAAATGACATGCTCAACAACTTGACGCCGTAGATTTTAAAAGTGTTCCTCGTGAAAAGAGAAATCGGCAAGGTGTGGAATTCCCCGTTGGAAAAGACAGACGCCGTACAAACATCCGAACGTACGACATTTTTACCTGCTTTGTGGACAGACCGAGCATGCATCGAATAGCGAAGCAGTGTGATGGCGGCCGAGTCCGCTTAACAACCAACCGAAACCCGTCTCCCGATGAACCCAATGTAACCAAACACAAACACATTAAATAACAACAACCTTTATTAGCGGCACAATATACAGAGGATTACGGTAAGGAGGGGACGGAGAGGGCGCTGGCAGGCGGCTGCGGGAGCAGCCGCCCGCGAGGGTGCGCTGGGTCCTTAGTCGAATGAGAATGGGCTGAGAGCTCTGGGACGCGATGGTCAAGAGTGACCTCTAGTTGGGGAGGAGTGAGTGGGCGGCGCGGCGAGTGACGCCCGGCCTTCACAGCAGGACATTTTGGCGCAGGACGTTTCGGCGCAGCCGTTTCGGCGCGAGGACGTTTCGGCGCGAAGACACTTCGGCGCAGGGACATTTCGGCGCGAGGTCTTACCAGCTCAAGTCATGTTCAAATTAGGTCATATTCAAGGAAATACGACGACATGACATCAGCGCGAAGTCTTTAGCGCGAAGTTGAAGTTTAAGTTGAAAGTTGGTTTTACTTTTGACTTGATTTCTATGACAGAGCTCACGTCCTCTGCACCGTGAGCAATTTTTAAGCGTTACCAGAGAACACTTTGGGCGCGCACTTGTTAATCTTACGTCGTGTTGTTGGGAAATAAGTTGTAAACTGAGTTTTTAGTCTTCGTGCTGAGCTAGCCATGCTGTAACTGCCTGAGGCTTAGGCCTATTAGCTGCCGCAGGGTTTGCCTAGTGAATTTTGGGCTAGCGCAGCGAGCACAAAATTCAATGTGTTAACTGGAGGCTTCGTCCTAGACTTTGGCTTAACCCATGCAAACGTCTTCTCTGGTTCAAACTGTTAGTTCAAATGGTCTCTGCCAGCAAATATCATAAGTTTTTTTACTATTCTTGAGAGAACAGTTTTAATTTCAGTTTTCATCGCCTTCTGAACATCCGAAACAGGTCACAGTTATTTTGGTTTAGTGGTATGACCTCGCGCCGAAATGTCCTGCGCCGATGTGTCCCTGCGCCGAAACGGCTGCGCCGAAATGTAACGTACCGATCGAATAGGCGTGCCTTTCTCAATCACAAAAGCGATTTGATGTTTGAAGCCGACGACGGTTTTAGGTGATGAAATACCGAGAGAGCGCGAGAAAAGCGGGCAAAATGCGATGATTGAAATAGAAAGCATCGCTTTCAACCCACAGCTTCTGCATTTACACGCTCGTCTGACGCTCAATCGTCGAACCAGCGATGAACGCAACGCCATTATGATTTCCGCAAGCGAGTGGCCGCGCTGTGGAAATGCTGCGACGATGGAATCCACTCTCGGTGCGTTTACTGGAACGTTCCCGACTGCGAGTGGACCAGGAAAGCAGAGAAGAAACGGATTCTCTTCTACATCGGCTGCGAAAACGGCATTTGGAAGTATGGATTTGCCGATCGTGCAGCTCTGGAAAAATTCCTGACCGTGGAGCAAATGCTGGCGCATCCGAACCTAAAGAACGTCACGATAAAAACGATGTTCGTTTACGACAAAACGTCAAGTTTGATCCTCCTGGACGTGGACA
>MQUG01001915.1:0-15915 GCA_007213375.1 Steinernema feltiae | reverse complement strand
AATCATCCGGAAGCTCCTTTCGATTGCCTGCAAGTGTCTGCATCTAAATGTCTGAAATAAACATGTATTCGCTGCGCCTTGTTTGGCTCATTTTTTCACTGATTTCGCCCCTGCGTTCTTTTGCTCTCGTTTCAGCGGATTGTTCAAGTGATTTGAGAAGCTGGGGGAGTATTGTTGCGGGTGAATCAGGTGAGTATATATTGAGGGAATGCTCTAGGAGGCACGAACTGTCGAACAGCTAGACTGTAAGTCATCGTCCGGAAGCTCCTTTTGATTGCCTGTCGGTCTGCAAGTTGTTTTTTCGATCCATCTGATATAAAAACTGAAATAAACATGTAATTGCTGCTTTTTTCGCTTGTTTCGGGAACTCGGGTTGTTTTTAGAGGTTAATGAGTTGAAGATTAAGGGAGGGAATTTAATAATTTGTAGATATGGTTCTTTATCATCAAGCTGCCTTCTTTCCCTGAGTTTTCCACGTAGTTTTAGCTCTTTTTCGCTCTTTTTCGTACTTTCATTAGTTCAAGAGCACAATGTTGATCACATCACCGTATGTTTTCAGTTCTCTGATTTCAAAACGACTTTATTCTGATTTTTCCTTCAATTTCCTCGTCATTTCAGAACTTACTCTGATCTCTGTTCCGTCTCCGTTTCTCCTTCAGCTCCTTCTTCTTCAGCCTCAACTCATCTTCAACTTCAACTCCTCCGCCATGTCATTGAAGACAAACCTCCAACTAGCACTCGAGAACGCGGAACGCGCGTCAGAGGTAAATGCAATTTGTGGAAGGCGGATAACTACATACGTTACCTATTTCAGGGAATACTGATGGGTGGAAGGAATTGCAGCGAATGGTTTGCAATCTTGACAAAAAGTTCCCCCAACAAGAATACGACTACCTGGTACAAATGCAGGCCGAGTCACTTGTTCAACGGAACAAGTTGCATTCCAGACTTCCAGTGTCTAGGATTTGAGCAAGGTAACTCAGAGTTACAGTAATCTTCAAAGTAAATGTGTTGCAGAAGAGACTGTCACGCCGCGTCTGGTGAAATGCTTCATTGCCGGGATGATTGTGTGCGGAACGTGCATTCTAATCAACTGTCGACACACAACGAAAATCTTTTGTCTAGCGAGTTTGCTCGGATTTCTTTTTGCATTCGCCGATATTGTCACGGGGTATAAGTTGATTTTCGACACGGCCGAATTCCGCTATGCTGATGTAGTTGCCAAAGGAAGTCTGTTATTTCTACACGGCGCTTCCCTCGTTAGATTAATCTTTTCTTGGGTGAGCAACGGATACAATGCGACAACCTAATTTTAACTTTCAGTTCGAACCGAACAATCAACAGCGCGATCATCCTGCAGCTTCTGTCGAGCCTCCTTCAGCACCAGTACACGTTCAACCAATAGTTCCACCCTCCTCACATGAAGTGCCTTATGAAATGGCAACAATTGAAAGGAACATCCAAGTCAAATTATGCAACGACGAAGCTCTTATTGTCAAACAACTGTCTGATTTGGGTGAAGCAGAAAATGAAAGAAAGGAAAGAGTGAAATCGATGGCGAGATGGCAGCAAGTAATGAATAAGTCGAAGATTGAAAAGGACGAACAAGAATACGATAGAAAGCGGAAGGAATTGAGCGATCGTCGAAACACCTTCGAAAACAAAGGGCAGCGGAAGACGTACAAGTTATGTCTCGAGATACGCTATCCCAGCGTTGAATGCCTCACAAACTTTCGCAAAACTGTTGAGCAAAAGTTTGGTGGTCCAATGCTGCTGTCTGTTGGAGTACGGTAAGTTTTGTGATTACCGTTTGAATTCAACTTATAAACTGTTTAGAGCTATAACGTTTGATGTTGCGTTTGACGAGTATTTCCGACATGATATAACTGCCCAAATGTTTCCCAAGGACGAAAAGTTTCCAGTCGTCGTCATGAAAATGACATTATCAACCACTCTAAAACATGGGATGCTATTTTCAAGATCACACGTTTATCCAATGCCGACAAACCTCAAATATTTAAAGTAATTCAGTAGTTTTGTAGTTTCAGTTTATTCGTTCGTTGTTGTTGTTTGTTTGTTCTGTTGTTTAGTTTGCGGATGTTTAAATTAAAATGGTATGGTGTGTGTTGCATGCCCGCTGACATTGAAGGATAAAATGATGCGGATTCACTGTGAATTCTGACGGCGCATCCCACTTTTTGAACACGTAAATCTGCTTGCATTGTATTAATCATGTCGCTTCACAGTGTCTTGCTAGGTGTAATACAAATTGCTTGGCCGGAGAACATTGAAAAACCAACCGACGAACCGTTTAGACGTTTGACAAGGAAAGTCAAAAGAGATGACAACACCAGGAGACGAAATGAGACATGATGTGCGACAGACAAACACTGTGAGCCATCGCACTCATATATTGTCTTAGGTCTGACATTTAAAAAAGACGAATACGGTAAATTAAAAGATACAGGGCCAGTTGCCTCTGCGACCCGGCGAAAAATCATCGTCTCTGATAACGTTTTTCAGTGGTATACCTAAACAAGTTGCTTGGACGTGAATTGGACACGCAAGGGCAGCTTTACCGTTTATAGTCACAAAAGACCTTTTTTCCCATTCCTGAAGAGTACTGTAAGTCAATTTCTTGTGCTGTTCAAAACAACCAGGCTCGCTAAAAGACAGACGAATATACTGAAAAGAGCATTTTCACTTTAGTTACGTAAATTAGCCGCTTACATCCAAGTGCCTATGTTTTGTCACAAAACTAGCAATCGCATCGTGTAGTTCCGGAGTCCATTGCTCCACCGAAAAGTCAATATTGCACACGGTGTCTGGTCGGCTGAAGCAGTCGAAAAGCTTCTTAATGTCAACAACATTGGCCGCATGTAATTTGTCGCAACTAAATTGAAACGATAGGATGTTCGGAATGAAGCTCAGCGCTTCCGAGATCTGTCTCGCGTGCTCGGTAGTCACTGTTTGGTCATGCAGAATGAAATTAACTTGAACTTTGACACGGTCATGGAGATACTGTAGATGATCGCTTATAAATCTTTGACTCGAGTAAGTCGTCGTGCGATTGTAGAGTGTTGAAAATGTAATACGCGATTCCGAGATTCTGAAAGCAGTTCTCAAACAGTGAACATAGTGCTGTTGACTTACCGGATACGGAGCCTAACGTAGCGGAAAAGCTTGAGAGAACCAAGAACGAGCGCGTTCCAATGGCCGCAAACGAGGCGAAGTTCGCGGAGGACGTGATCGTAACGTGAGTTGCGGTTCAACAACATCGTGGAACACCAATACAGCATAAAGGTGGAATAATGGGAAGTCTCACGTGATTTCGCATCGTAGAGATATTTGAAAATCTCGATCAGAATTTCATTCGGGAGTCGGTTAATCGGCGAATCGGGGGTTTTGAGTGATTTGCCGACCGATGCAGGGTTGGCGGTGACCATCGCGACGTCATCGCGGAGGATTGAAGTCTCGTTTCCCATTTATGGGGAAGAACTGAGTTGAGCGAGTTCAATAGACCGGTTTTTGGGTGCAAACTTCACACATGGACCAAGTGCAAAGTTCACACAGCTCAACAGTGAGTCAATGGCTAAAGAGCAACGCAAGAGCCAATCCACACAATTTCTTTCCGATGAGTTTCGGTCGTGCAACGAATAGTCACGCGCGAGAAATTTACGATAAATAGCAGTTTGGATCAACAGTTTGGTTCATTGTCGTCGTTTTTGAGCTCAGAAATGCTTTGATGTCTTATGAACTTCATGAATTATGAATTTCATAAAATTTGGAGCCAAACAACCAAAGAACACAGTCCAGACGTCTAATATCAGCCTCTGACTAAACTCCAAGCTATGTGATCATTCAAACATTCCTATAAAACGCGTTATATAAAAGAACGATTTGTGGTTTTTTAGAGTTGTTAATTTTGTCTGTTCTAGAAAAATCTGCATTGACTTGGTGGCTCTAGGGGTGTTTTTGACCAATGCTGGAGCAGTTTCCGCACTTTCTATCTGCGCATTCCTTCGATGATGCGAAGCTCGACACAAAGCAGTACATTCGTTTTCTTGTTGCAATATCGTGGATCAGCGGGTGGATTGGGAGAATAAACTCGCTTTTGAGCACGATCATTGTAGGCAAAATGGGCGGACGGTCAGTTTATCGGTTAAATAGACTTACAACGGAGATCACTGCTAGCCTCGGTTCTTGCATAAATCGATACCAAAGGTGTATCAGTCATATTTATTGCATAGTCACAGACAAACGACAATCAGGAAGAGAAGTGAAGACTTGGTGGGAGCTTTTTTGGACGTTTTGTTGTTCACGTTTTGGTCACCGGTGATCGGCTGAGTGATCTGGTCTGAAGTGATCTGGCGCAAATAGAGCACATTTTTAACATTCGATCCGAAAAATAATTCAAGATCACGGGAAAGAGCAACTCACGCATCATAGTGAAAACAGTCTCAGGCGCGATTTTCCTGCTCCCGGGGCGAAAATAGTAAAATAGTCGAAATGACAGACGGAAACTGGCGTCCGGTTTCACAATATTAGAGCTGGTGAACGGTGAACAACGGTCTCGTTTTATAATGAAAAGGTTTTTTTGGTAAAAGCAACGTGAAAGAACAGATTCATTTAATCAAGAACTTAAAATCAACAAACGCTGTACGGTAAATTGTATTAAGAGTCTGACGCGTCTTAGACGTGTTGTATTTTAGCGCCAGGTATTGAGCCAGTGGCTGTCGTGATCAGGCGTAAAATCATCGTCGCTGATAAAGTTTTTCAGTTTTTTACCTAAACAAGTTGTTTAGACATGAATTGGACACGCAATGGCAGCTTTACCGTTTATAGTCACAAAAGACCTTTTATCCCATTCCTGAAGAGTACTGTAAGTCAATTTCTTGTGCTGTTCAAAGCAACCAGGTTCGCTAAAAGACAGTCGAATATACTGAAAAGAGCAATTTCCACTTTCGTTAAGTAAATCTCCGCTTACAATCAAGGATCTATGTTTTGTCACAAAATCAGCTATTGCGTCGTATAGTTCCGGAGTCCATTGCTCCACCGCAAAGTCAACAGCCCAAACGGTGCGTGGTCTGGTGAAGCAGTCGAAAAGCTTCTTAATGTCAACAACATTGGCCGCATGTAATTTGCTGCAGCTGAATTGAAACGATAGGATGTTCGGAATGAAGCTCAGCGCTTCCGAGATCTGCCTGGCGTGCTCGGGAGTCACTGTTTCGTCAAGCAGAATGAAATTAACTTGAACATTGACATTGCCATGGAGATACTGTAGATGTTCGCTTATAAAGCTTTGACTCGAGTATATCTTACAATTGTAGTTGAACGTTGAAAACGTAAGTTGCGATTCTTCGATTCTGCAAACAGTTCTAGTGAGTGTGGTGCTGTTGACTTACTCGAAACAGAGCCTAAAGTAGCGGAGAAGCTTGAGAGAATCAAGGACGAGCGCGTTCCAATGGGCGCAAACGAGACGAAGTTCGCGAAGGACGTGATCGCAACGTGAGTTGCAGTTCACCAGTGTACTGTGACGCCAAAATAGCATAAATGGAGAATAATTGGAAGTCTGACGCGATTTCGTATCGTAGAGATATTTGAAAATCTTGATCAGAATTTCATTCGGGAGTCGGTTAATCGGAGAGATGACCGGCTCGTCGCAGAGGATTGAAGTTTCGTTTCCCATTTATGGGGAAGAACTGAGTTGAGCGAGTTCAATAGACCGGTTTTTGGTGCAAAATTCACACATGGACCAAGTGCAAAGTTCACACAGCTCAATAGTGAGCAATGGCTAAGGGCAGGGAGAGCCAAACAATTCCTCTCCGATGGGGTTCGGTCTTGCAACGAATAGTCACGCGCGAGAAATTGACGATAAATAGCAGTTTGGACCAACTAAAGTTCATTGTCGTCGTTTTTGAGCTCAGAAATGATATGATATCTCATGAACTTGGAATTTCATGGAATTTGGAGTCAAACAACCAAAGAACACAGTCCAGACGTCTAATTTCAGCCTCTGACTAAACTCTCAGCTATGTGATCATTCAAACATTCCTATAAAACGCGTTCTTTGCTTTCTCGCTCTGTCATTTCAGTCAAAATGCTGAAAACTCTACTTTTCTTCGTGTTTATTGCTTCTGTCGCGTCAACTCTGGCTCTAAAGAACGTCACCGTCGTTGAAGAAGACCCGCTGGCACTGGACTACGTTCAAGTCTGCCGCTATACCGAATGCATGCTGTTCGATCAGTCCGGAAGGTGTGCGCCTGACGAAACGTTGGTTTCCTGGGAGTGGTGCACTTGGTTGTATCAGAAAAAGGAGTACTGCTGCAAATATGAATGATGTGGTGGTTGAAATTAAGATTAAATGCACTTGAATGAATTTCAATGACCAAAACCTATGAATTTGTGTCGCGGAAAAGTGCCAGAACTTTATTTGGGAGACAATTTATCATTCAATCGGGGGTTTTGAGTGATTTGGCGACCGATGCAGAGATTGCGGTGACCAACGTAATCGCTGACAATGAGGATAGAGCTCTCGTTTCCCATTTCTAAAGAAGAACTGCGGTACGCGACAACTCGGCGCCAGGACAACTCGGCGCCGGGACGATTCGGCGCCGGGACAACTCGGCGCTGGGACTATTCGGCGCCGGAATTGTTTTTGAAGTTAACATAATTTCTATGACAGAGTTCAAGTCTTCTGCGCCTTGCGCAAGTTTTAAACGTTACCGGATGAAAATTTGGGCTTTAGCTTTAGACTTTAGCGCGAAAATTAAAACTAAAGACTTATCCTCTCAGGAAAAACAGAACAGGAAAAAGAACTTATGATATTTCCCATCAGACACCATTTGACTTAACAACAAGGCAAAAGCAGATGTCTATATGGGGCAAGCCAAAGTCTAAGACAAAGCCTCCAGTTAACATAGTGAATTTTGTGCTCGCTCCGCTCGCGCAAAATTCACTAGGCAAACCCTGCGGCAGCTCCTAGGCCTAAGCCTAAGGCAGTTACAACATGGTTAGCTCAGCACTAAGCCTAAAAACTCAGTTAAAAGCCTCTTTCCCAACAACACGACGTAAGAATCACAAGTCCTCGCCCAAATTTTCCTCAGGTAACTTTTAAAACTTGCTCAAGGCGCAGAAGACTTGAACTCTGTCATAGAAATTATGTTTCAAAAACAACTTCAAAAACAATTCCGGCGCCGAATAGTCCCAGCGCCGAGTTGTCGCGGCGCCGAATAGTCCCGGCGCCGAGTTGTCCTGCTCCGGAAGAACTGAGTTCGACCAGTGTAATAGAAGGTGTGGAGGTGCGATTTTACGCATGTTTTACGCATTAACAGGAAATTTAAATGCCAACACAAGGCGTCTCGTTTGCTTCTCTGAGCGAATTTGAGTTGGCAAAGTTGGCAAATCAACAAAACACAAAACAATTCAGCTCCTTTTATCACAAATCAGGGCATCATACAAGGTTGCAATTCCTTCTTTTAATTCCCGATCCGATCATAGGTGAGATGCCACCCAAAGTTATACTCAAATCCGGCACTAAATTCGCTAAAGCTATTCATTGGCGTCCAATCCGTCCATTCGAAAATTGTCTTAACATTGGTCCACACTGCCTCTGGACCTAGCGAAAGCCGTACAGTAAGATTCAGAAACTCTTCATCCCGTACATTCGTCATCGGCGAGTTGGAGAACCTTTGCGTTGGTGAGCTGTGAGGAGAAGCACAAGCAGCACAATCATCGTTCAGAACAGATGAGAACTGAGAGAGAGCGTTTGGTCGTCTCTTAAGCGCGAAAATCGAGGCAAACCAAATCTAAACAAAACGTTTTTCTAATAAATCAATTCGGTTTGTTTTTTTCGGTCCAATTTCTCGACATGAAATTCCAGAAATTCTCCTTCTAGGACGTCCGACGGCCTTTGGATTGGAGATCTCTGACTTTTCAATTACATTATGAACGGAGATCAGATCTCTTGATCTTGTAGACAGGACGACATCGGTGCCACCCGCGTTTGTTGCGTCCTGAGTTCAAAGTCGCAGTTGTGTTTGCTGTCGTAATGGTGTCCTGTGCAGAAAAGACCTCATCCGAGTAGTTGACGCCAGTTGAGCGGCTCAACTCATCAACTCACATGACTACGACGATTTCTTTCAGTTTGTGGCAGACCTCAATCCTTGCAACGATTTTCATCTCTACGGCTATCAGCGCTTTTCATAGGCCTCACACACTAGTCATGATTAGTATTGTGTCATCATTGGATTAGAATTAAAAATCCTGGGATCTCTGTAAACTCAACTTCTGAACTGACCTGCTGGTCGCAGATTCTACGAATTTTTCACCTTTGTTCTCCGGCTTTAAGCTTAGTCACAGGATCAGCAAGTCTAATGTGAATCGGCTATCAAAATATCAGTTTCCTTTATCACATCATGAATCACAGCATCAAACATGCTCTTATGGCGTGCTCCTCACTGTCTGCCGCAGTGAACGTGAATTCCAAGAAATCAAAAAGCGGACACTGAAATGCAGCGGAGAAATCTTCAAAGTCGCCCAACATTTCTTTGACCGCTGATTCATCAATGTTCGAGCGATCGGACGGCATATTGGTCTTGCATTGTGACGCCATGTAGCCGACGAAGAATCGCGCTTTCTCTTCATCGCTTGGATTCGTTTTCTTGAAACGGTCGAGAGGAATCTGAATGGCTTGCCTTTTGGACCATACGGTTCGCAATTTTTCGAACTAGAGCAAATAGATGAGAAGATCTGAGTTTAGGGCCATTTTACCGTAGCATGTCTGATGATACAGTTAGGACTATCCATGTTATCCGTCGCGTTCCTAAACACGGCCTTTTCGACCAGTTTTGACATCACAGCGCCGTATAAGTAGGCCTGCGGACCATCGGATAGCCGCAGAGCGAGTTTCTTAAATTCCAATCCACGGACATTGAAGATTCCGCTGTTGTTCTGGCAGACGTAACGCTGGAAGTCGTCACAGGGGTCCACGTTTCTTGGGAAATGGAAGAATTCGTCATCTTTGAGTTGGAGAGTTGCGTTGGTGAGCTGAAGGCAGCCGAACAGGAGTAGCACAAGCAGCACAATCATCGTTCAGAACAGATGACCTCTGGCAGCGTTTGGTCGTCTTTTAAGCACGCAAATCGAGGCAAACCGAATCTAAACAAAACGTTTTTCTAATAAACCAATTCGGTTTGCCGGTTTCGACGATCAAATTTCAGGGAACGAGAGGCTCTTCACAGCTCACCAAAGCGATTCTCAAAGTCGAAAATGACGAATTTTTCCATTTCCCAAGAAACATGGATCCCTGCAAAGAATTTCAACGTTACGTCTGCCAGAACAACAGCGAAAAAATGCAATTTTATGATGTGGCCATCATTTGTGCAAAGAAACACGTCTGACTGAAAAAAAGCCGACGTTCAGTTTGTCGGAACATCATACGATTGTGCCATTAACGTCCGAATAATCACAATTTGATGTTCTGAGGTCTTGGAGATATTATTTATAGAGCAAATTAATTGAAAACATTTACAGTGATGGTCCAGTTGCGCAGGGACCGAGATCGGGTCCTATTTCGTTGGATCCTTTGATTATTGGGTCCTTTGTCCTAGCGACATTTAGAAAGCACGCTTCAACCGGACAATCACAGTATTTTTTATGATTTTTAGCAGGAACAAAACTAAAATTGCGTCCCGACTAGATGCTGGCTGTTTCAATGAGCTTTGAACTCTAACGAAAATAGCAAACTTGTTCATGACCAATGGTAAAGACGTCACAATGCGTTTTAACAGGATGATTACGGAGTCCAACAGATTACAACATCACATTTATCATACAAAGCCGGATATCGAACGCAATAAGCCAGAGTCTGTCCTCTATTGTATACATAGTGTCACCAGCGTGACATTGAAAAATGTCCGAAAAGTCCTTGAAACCTCGCACGAGGTCGTTGCTCAGTGTTTTCAAATTTCCATTCTCGAAGAATCCGTCCAATCGAAAGTTGTTCTCGCATCGGGACGCCATGTAGCCAACGAAGAATCGCGCAAACTCCTCATCGCTTGGGTTGGTTTTCTTGAAAAGATTGTAAGCAATCAGAACTGCGTTCATTTGCGACCAAATGTTTCTGGCAATTTGGAACTAAAGATGAATTTGATTTAAAAAATGGAATTTTGCGATCCATTACCGACTCCTCCGTCAAAGGACATCCAACACTCCCCATGTTGTTTGTCGCGTTAATCCAAACAGCTTCATCGAGGAATTTGGGCATCACAGCGCTGTAGAAATAGGCCGGCGGACCTTCCGATAGCCTCGCGGAGAGTTTTTGGAATTCCACGGAAATGAGGTTGAACTTTCCGCTGTTATTCAGGCAAACAAATCCCTCAAAGTCGTCGCAGGGGTTCAGATATTTGGAAAACTGGAAGAATTCGTCATCGTTGGGTCTCCAAGCGGCGTTAGTGAGTTGGAGGCAGCTAAACAATAAAAAGACAAGCAGAAGCATCGTTCTGGGCGTTCGATTGCCTTCTTGCAATCTTTTATTTGAGATTATTTGATATCACGAGCAAGCTAATCGTTAACAAAACATGTTATTCACTAATTCGATTCTGAATGGGAATTTGTGGGATTTATGAAAAAACAAACAAATTGATAATCTTAACGACAAAATCGTATTAAAACAAACAATTTGCGGCTTGTTATCAGGTGAATTAGTGAAAATGATAACAGATTTAATGTTCAAAGTTCATGTGGCGACCGATTTATCATTCAATAGCTTTATTTACAGCATCTTATGGGAATTTGTGGGATTTTTCAAAGAACACTCAGGACCTGTCCATTAGCACATTTTGAAGCTCTCGACACGCTCGACACAAAACCAAGAACAAACTAGCGGCGCAAAGTCAAAAAGTTTCTGTGACAGCCTCACGTCACTCTCCGCACCGCCCACTCACTCCCCCTCCAACGAAAGGTCACTCTTGACCAGCCGCCTCCCCTCGTGCCTCTGAGTCGCCCTACCGTAATCCGTATGTATTATTCCCCGCTCATAAAAGTAGTTGTTACTTAACGTGTTCTGTGTACGGTTACAACGGGTTCATCGGGAGACGAGTTTTGGTGTGATTGTTAAGCGGACTCGGCCGCCATCACATTACAAAGAGTGAAAATCAGTCTAAATAGGTGATAACACCGCATTTCGAAAATCTTTTATCACTGTCTTTTTATCTAGAGTCGTTGCTGAGCACACTGCAACTATGTTCGCCGCTATTTACTTTTACCAACTTTGAGTTCGACTTTATCCGTCCTGCAGGTCCGCTAAAGAGTCAAACGTCAAACAAATTAAGTTTATTGGAACATACTGAATCGAATTATTGTTTGAATCAATTTTGTGCCGCTTCGTAGGCTTTTTGGCTGATCTAAAGAACTCTGTCAGAGATCGCTGACTTTGGACTTGAGTTGGATCCAACGGTCGACGATCTTGACAAGATGTCGACGGTCTTTCATAGTTACCATACGGGTCGGGCTGCTCTATGAGTACAGACACTCAAGTAATATTTAAAAAAAGAGTCTAGTCTATCACATGAGGATTATTTTGGATTCTTCTGTATCTTTTGCACCTATTTCGGAGCCATTCCGTGAAATTTGAGCATAGTAATAACAAATCCTTGTAGCAAAAGATAGCTAGATAAAAGATATTACTATACTTTGTTCAAACTTTACAGATTGGTGCAAAAACAATGATT
Source organism: Steinernema feltiae (assembly GCA_007213375.1). Classification (NCBI taxonomy): domain Eukaryota; kingdom Metazoa; phylum Nematoda; class Chromadorea; order Rhabditida; family Steinernematidae; genus Steinernema; species Steinernema feltiae. Next base: position 4,183 of record MQUG01001915.1, on the reverse strand, counting down.
TTTAGAAGAATTTCGATTTTACAATTCGTGGAACAATTATTTCGACGTTTTGCTTTGCTCGTGGACCGCAAAGCATGAATTTTCATCGATTCTCGACCAGTCAGCCTTTTGAACTTGAAAAGTTCAAAAGCAGTCGACAGCGCGCTGGCTTGAGACCACGCGTTTCTGATGAATTGGAACTGGAAGCAAAATTGATGAAAAAAATTGAGTTTTGGCTGTCATACCGTATCTTGTCTGTTGGTACAGTTGGGGCTTTTCAAATTGTTTGTTGCGTTCGTCCATATCGCTTCATCGAGGAATTTGGTCATTACAGCGCCGTAGAAATAGGCCGGCGGACCTCCGGAGAGACGCGCTGCGAGTTTTGGAATTCCACGCCGAGAAGATTGAAGATTCCGCTGTTGTTCTGGCAGACGTATCGCTCGAACTCATCACAGGGGTTAACGTTGCCCGGCAGATTGAAAATTGATCATCTTTGAGTTGCAAAGTCGCGTTGGCGAGTTGGAAGCAGCCGAATGATAGGAAGACAACCAGAAGAAGCATCGTTTTGAAGGGTACAATCATCAATTTGACGCATTTGGTCGTCTTTTAAGTGAAATTTGGGCTGACATCAACTCCTCTCAGACAATCAAGTTTTTAAAATAAATCATTTGGGTTTTGTTACAATCGCATTTCTTATGATTTATGATTTACCGTCCGTTAGTGGGCGTCATTTCCGCTAAACTACACTCAAATTCTTGATGTTGCAACGGCGTTTCGTTGTATTCACCGAAACTCGTTCGAGATCAATTTCCGGAACGTCATTATTGAGGTGAATCACCCCAAATGCTGGCGAAGACAAGCAGTGTACATTGAAAACCATCAAAGAATCTAAAGATCAAGGTTTTTAAATCATGAATTGATTTTTTATGGGCGGCCGGACCTACTACAGACAACTACTACTACAGACAAATTCACAAATTCAACTCAAAAATTTTGCTTTTCATTAATTTTGCATCAAATTCACACAAAACAGTAGCTTTAAACATCAAGACTTATGCTCCAACCACACCACTGACAAAATCTGCTCTCATAGCATTGAAGCCAAGTCTTTAACCTACCTTTTTACGCTGGTTTGGTGCCAATGCATGCATTAACACAAAATCAAAATACTCAACAACGATCAAACCAGAACCAACGATAACGTGATTGTTAGCTCATTAATTCGCACCAATTAGGCAGCTTAAAAGCAGCTTAAAGCCTTGCCCACATTGCACTTAAAACGTTGCACTTAACACTTCTGGTCTGAACAACTGACACCTCACTCCACTCCACTCTACAAGGTCCACACATGTGCAAAATGCCAACTGGATTTATTGCATAATAGGCATGAATAAGTAGAATACAGAAGAATGATGCCCTGAGTTTCGAATGCCGCTGTCCATTGAGTCGCCCGCAGAAGTCGCTTACGAAACCCGTTCATCGTGGTAGCGAATGAATTCTTGGAAGTTGTGGGCCAACACTTCTAAAATGCGCATTTTCTTGAAAATCCTCAAAAATCACTCAATCACCATACCTTCCAGAGTGAGGCCCTGAGGAGGGCCGTCGCCGAATCGAACCCGATACTCTGTCGGGCCCAGAAAACTCACACGGCGGGCTCCGAGGATCCGCATCTCTCCTTCATGGGCGACCGGAGTCGCTCCGCGCACTTCCCGACGCTCGATCTCGCGTTGAACTTCGCGCTGAACTTCTTCGCGAGCAATCTTCGCTGCCGGCATCCGTGGATCTCTGCCAGCTGCCGGTCGCTTCTCCGCGTTCTTGGTCGGCGGTCGTCCTCGCTTCTTGGGCGGCGGCGCCAATCCTAACGCCTCGTCTCTCTGAATGTCGCTGATTTCAAATCCAATCCAATCAACTCAAACTGACCTTTTTTTGCGCTCGCGTGAACTGCTGTTTGCCCTTCTTGCTGTCCAGGAACTCTTGCAGCGCTTCCTGTGCTTCGTCAAAGCACTCCTCCGGCTCCCAGGTGTTCTCCTGTTCGGAGAAATCATGCCACTTGACGTTATACGCGATTAGGTTCTCTTTTGGGAACCATTTCACTCCGCGAATCGCTTCAACGACGTATTTCATGCTCGCGTCGTGGGAGGTCGTCGGTAGTTCTCGTTCCTGTGAGGATGCCGCTGAACAGTAGCTATCCTGACTGCTCTGGCTGCTCTGGCTGCTCTGGCTATCGACGGTGACGATGGTCGACTAGAAGAGCCACAAAACTGAATATTTGAGTGTTCAGGAGAGCAAACTTACAGCGATACTAGTCCCTCGACGCAGATCCGGCTCAGATTCGGTATCGATGCAGATCACACTGTGGTTATCGGTGTCGCTCGCTCGAACCTCCTTTGGTTTCTTCGGTAAATTGGCTCCTGCAACGAGCGGTTTAATGTTCTCATTGGGGCTCGTTGTTGATTCCATCGCTGGCAAATCTGAAGATTGGAAACGTTTCAGAAATTCGAATTGAGTCGCTATATTGGAATTACGTAAAACGTCGCTGATTTAGCCGTGTTTCGCGTTTGAAAAAAATAGAATTTTTCTCTAAAAAACGGACAAAAAGGTAAGATTGTAAGACAAAAAGAGTTCTAATTGGGTATTACTTATAATTTTTTAGATCCAAAGATGAGCTTAATCACATTGACATTAATTACACTGTCGAGAGCTTCAAAAATCACACTATGCTATGTAAGCTACGCAATCCAAATCAATCATGACAAATTGACCGAACGTTGGACGTTTAGAATAAAATTTCATCAAACTTTTGTAGTTTATAATCATTTTCAATGGTTATTTTCTCAAAAAAAAGTCTGCGAACCTAATCATTCAGACTAACCACCTAATCAGACCTAATAAGTTTCCTAAAAAGTTCAATTTATTGTAATTTAATGCATTTCAAAACTGAATTACGTTATAGGTGACCAAAAATTTGATTTTTGCTGTTCAACCACCCTTCAAACAAGCCGCCATTTCAGGAAACAATGCGAAGCATGTGACAGATTAAACCAAATCCATTTGAAACGCTGGAAACACGCGAGGAGCTGAGCTTATTCACAAACAAACTAAACGGAGGATTTTGTCATTATCGCGGATTCCCAGATGAGACGCTAATTGATGGTCAACCGACAAAAAAGCCGAAAGAACGTCAGTCATAAAGTAACGAGCGGGGAGCAAAAACGCGCGCGTCCAATGGAAAATTTATTGTCGTTTGGCCGCAAACAATCGATAGCGCCACACGGTGCTCGTTGCAGCGGAGAAATTGCGCCAAAACGCGTTTTTCAAAGGCGCGTCAGTTGGCGCGAGTTGATTTTTCGGAACAAAGCGCGCAAACAAGGTCGAATTTGCGATGAAATGAACGATTTCGAGTGTTGCGATGTGTGCTCATCGCACTCTTTGCTCTGGCGAGAGCGATAATGATGCGATATCGACAAATTGCTTACCTTGACGCGCTATCGGACCATTCACGTTGATATCCACTTCCTCGATAGCATTCGCGTGCGACTGAGGTTGCAGCTGAGGTGGTGTTTTCGGTCTTGGCGGAAAGCGTAATCGAAGACATTTGAGACGGTGTGGAAATTTGTCTCAAGTTGGATGGACTTTTCGATCGGCGGTTCGTTGGAAACCAATCTAAATTGCAAAATAAACAAAATCTGAGTATTTTGACCCTAAAAATGGTCATTTTCTGTTGATCGACGTTAGGAATTCAGCAAAAACGATAAAATCGATTATTTTGCAAAAATAGCGCGCGTTTCAAGGTCAGATATGTGGAGTTGGTGACCGTCTGACAGGAAGGAAGAAACCCGAAAAAATGACAACAAAGAGCGCATCAACAATAGGGAGGAGAGAAGGGCGGGTTGGCCGGTTCGTCTCCAACAATTGATTGCACTCGAATGCCAACTGATTAATCCGTAGAAAAGCATTCAAATGCGTTCAACTCCACGATTAAAATAATCAATTCGCGCTGACTCCATTTGAAACTCTGCCTTACATTGACGTTCCATCGGTTCATTTCCCATCGGAGGAGGCGACTGAGGAGGACGACCTGGCGGAGTTTTCGGTCTTGGAGGAGCGTGCGAGTTCAATTGAGCTGTAGAGTGTTGTCCTGGATTCAATATGGGCCTTTTCACGAGTAACATGCGATTCAACAGTCTAAATGAAAATGTACAAA
>MQUG01001912.1:0-15682 GCA_007213375.1 Steinernema feltiae | reverse complement strand
GTGGGTTTTCCTGGCACTTGCGACTGTGATGGTCGCAATATGCATTTGATGGATCATAACTCCAATATGCAAAAATTGAAATGGGGCGCTATTTTAAATGGAGAAAATTAAGTGATTAATAATTCAAAGAAAAACAGCTAGACTAGGGTCAGGCATTAAATTGTAAATTATCACCTAAAGTTTCGATTCGATTACCGGGTTGCGACTTGAACGTTGAGGAAAATTCGGTGAAATACCCTTTACGGTAAATGCTCCAGAAGCTGAATTTTTGTTAAATTGACTTGAAGGTTGCTAAGCTGAATGGCTCCTTGCAATTCATTTCAAACGTGTTTTGAATTGAATTGAATTTGAATTGAAGAGTGTTTGGCAACATCAACATCAATCAAAAATGATTTATTTATCCTCATTAAAACATAATTTGATTGTAAAACCTAACCGAAAAAAAAATCGTTTACTCTTTGATTTAAAGCGCTACGTATGGCTGCATTGCTACGCTTCAGTTTGTTGTTGTTTGCAAAAAATGGAAAAAAATTTCTTTATTTACAAACTCGTCTTATCAACTAGGCAGCAAAAATGAATTCCTATTTGCTTCCACTGAAAACCATGAAAGCATGAAGATGTGCACGTCGACTTGTTGATTCTCGGTCGGTATAAAACGAATTTATAAAAAAAATTGTTTAATTTGTTGGCGAGTTTAATAGCTCCAGCATTCATTTAAAAAATGTTTTGAATTGGAATTGCTGTTAAATACTCTACCCTACGAACCGAGTAATCGGTATTACAATTTACAATGCATTATGATGCGCTTGTGACAAACACGGATCGCCAGTCACCAAAAATGATTTATTTTCGTTCTCCATTAAACATGAATTTGTTTGTAAAATTCGATCGCAAAAAATCGTGATTTAATCTTTGATTTAAAGTGCGACGGTTGGCTACGTAAAACCCTTTTAATGCAATATTTAATTTGAGCATGGAAAGCGCAAAAATATTAATTCCCGTTTGTTTCTTATGACGGGTTTTATAGCTCCCAGCATTCACTAAAAATGTTTTGAATTGGAATTGCTGTTTAAGACTCCATAATCTGTGAATACGTTGGTGAAAAACAATTCGGAGAGGCTGCACGGCTCAGCCAGGGACTAAAGTGCAATGTCCTAGCCTCGCCATGGATTCCCCGCTTTGTCTGCAGATTTTTTTACTATTTACAATGCAGTTTTACAAGAAGCGTGTGACAAACACAGTACAGAACAGAAGAAACACCAAAAATGATTTATTTTTCTTTATTAAAACAGAATTTATTTGGAAAATCAACCGCAAAAAATCAAAAATCTTAGATTTAATACTTAATGCGATGCATTATGGCTACAGTATGAATTTTTAATACGAGGCCGCGAAAATTGAAAAAAGAGGATTACTCATTGCAAGCAAAAAAAATTTTCCAATTTTTCTGAAGCTCATGCCCATTTAAAAAAAAAAGAAATATGAAGAATTGTGGGAAAACATTGCACTGTTGCTGTTGCATATATGAAATTGTTGCATATATGAAATGATAGATGCCGTAAAAAAGAGGATTTTGTTTGTTATGTCCATTTGGATGGATTTGATACTGGAATACGCAAAAATTGAAATTCTGCGATTTTTATAAATGGAGAAAATTATCTCGTAAATTATCTACGAAATTATCTGTGATCAAAATTCGTTTTTAAAAGTGGTGATGTGGCGCGCTCAAAAAATTTTTAATTAAAGAAGTTAATTAAGAAAAGACAGAAAAAAAAATTGTTTCTCTACATCCATTTAATGGATCATACTCGAATACGCAAAAATTGAAATGGTGCGCTTTTATAAATGGAGAAAATTCTGCAATCAAAGTCAAAATGAAATCAAAATCAAAGAAAGAAAAAGGCCACAGCAAAAAATCGATATCGTCGTCGGGTTGTCGATAGACGATTGCGGTCTCCCTATTTTTCAAAAAAATTGGACCAATAAAATTAATTTCTTGGCAGCGTTTGACGCTGCCAAGATTGGAATTTGACGCGGACATAGATTTTGAATTGGAATTTGACGCGGACATAGATTTTGAAATAGCATACACGAAAAAACAGAAATTCTTTTAAAAAAATTGAAAAAAATTATGTCTGAAGGTTACAAAAACCGTCATGCTCGTATGCAGATGTTTTTGTTTTTTTTACAATTTTTTACAAATGCAATTTGATGCGCTCGTGATAAAAACAGATCACCTTTAAACAAAAATGATTTACTTTCGTTCTCCATGAATTTGTTTGTAAAATTCTATCGCAAAAAATCCGCCGCTGCCTCTCTAATGGAATATGGTGGTTGGAATAACACCTGAAATAGAACGCGTTTAATGGCGGTGTGAGTCGGTCGCGCGCTCGCGGCGGAAGAAGCACGTAAAGGGAAGAAATAGATTGGAAATGTGATTGAAATATGAAGGGTGGACTGAAGCCTAAAATTTATGTTAGACTGTGAATGAAATGGTGCGCTTTTTATAAAAGAGAAAATCTGCAAAAATTATAATGGAAGGAAAAGAGTTTTAGAATTTGTTGGATCATACTCCAAAACGCAAAAATTTAATTGGAGCGTGCTTTTTGTAAATGCCGAAATTATGTAAAAAAAATTAATCGTTTAAAGATGAAAGAATTCAGTATTAGCAAAGAAACAACGGATAGAATGCACTGATTTTTTCGTGGATTTTTAAATACATGTGACCCCAAACCAAGACAAACCATTTTTTTAAATTCATGTGTATATATGTGTACCCCCACCCCTAGTCCTCCACAATACCATAACAAAAAATGTCTCCCTGAAGAATTATATTTGAATTTATGTTAAGTTAATATAAAGTTTTAATTTTAATAATAATCCGCCACATCAGGATCAGGGAATCTACGAATTGATCTATAATTAAAATTTTACTAAATTATGGTGGTTTGACGTAACGCGCAAAAATTTTGAAACTTCGATAATCAAAGAGAGAAAATTTGCAATTCGAAGATCAGGAAAAATACCATTACCATTTACAGAGTAGCTCCCAGCAGCTGATTTAAAAAAAATTGACTTGAAGGTTACAAAGCTGAATAGCTGTTTGCATTCATTTTTTGCTAATAGGATAGCTGATAGCCATTCGATAGCTAACCAGAAATTTTGATTCTTTAATGCAAAGGGCTGAAAACGGCGCTAATTGTTGCCCGGTCATCTTGCATAAAACCAACTTGCATAAAGACAACTTGCATAACACATCTTGCATAAAGACATCTTGCATAATCGCCAACTTGCATAATGGTCAACTTGCATAATCGTTAAAGTTTGCCTAGTGAATTTTGGGCTCGCTGCGCTCGCCCAAAATTCACTAGGCAAACCCTGCGGCAGCTCCTAGGCCTAAGCCTGCTCTTAGTACGAAGCCATAAATAACATTTCTAAGTGGCAAGACTTCACGACGATTATGCAAGTTGGCGATTATGCAAGATGTCTTTATGCAAATTGGTTTTATGCAAGTTGACCGGTCCCCGTTTTCAACGATTAATGTCGGGCGAATGCAGCGCGTTAACGTAAAATGCACGCTCGACAACGAATTGAATCACATTTTTGGTGTTCTCTGATGTATTCTGTCCTTCCAGACCTGTTCGAAGCAATGAAAACAGAAATTAGAGGTCCAAGGAGACGCGCGGCGGCGCGCTCAACTCGATTTTTGCCGTTTTTAGCCTTCCAGCAACACTTTTATTTTTCCACGGCTAGTCTGGACCAACGTCATAAATAAACGCTCAGAGGCAATCAGAATGACCCAAAACGGAAGTTGTTCTCAAATCAACAGGTTATTTCGTGTTTTAATGTGGATCCTAATGGGTTATCGAGTCGATTTTCAGTTTGAACTCGTCGATGGCAGCTTTTGCACCGCTTTCAGCTACAAACTCCGGTTTCGACTTTTGTTATGTGACCATGGAAATTTCGGCGTCAGAACTCCTCGCATTCCTCCACTCACCGACGCCAGATTTCGCTCCTCCGAGCATTTGCGACAATCGAGAGCCTGATTTCGAGGAACACTCGCAGAGCACGACCGACAGACAATCGTTTCCGGCTTGTTTCCAAGTGAGTTGAGCACATCTGAAAAGCACATGGTTTAACGGTCGCGTTCGCGGAGCGTTGACGCCTACCCTTCGCGAGCCAATTCACCGGCAGATGCTCTCTGGCGCCCAATTCCGTGACCACGCGGCAGACGGGACACCGGAGTGACGTGGAATTCATCCTTGCGCGGAGTCCCTCTTCGCAGGCCGCGCAGATGCTGTGACCACAGCCGCTCAGGATTTTCGGGTTACGGTAGTGGCCAAGACAGACTGGACAGGGCCAATCGGGAGTTTCGACCTCATTTGCTCTGTCAACGTGATAATCGGCACTCGTTGTCGGCTCGCTCGAGTCGAAACGGGGGCTCCCGACACGATTTGAACTGTCAATGCCTGTGCGTACTGATGGAGACCACACGGGCATGATTAAATGAGCCATGCTACTTTCTCTGTGCACCATTGTGCTCCGGACTCGCGGTTCGCCCACGATATGATTACGTATTCGAATTTGTCTGAGGCGCTGCAAGATCCCGACACGACCTGCTCTGCCAATACCGACTTGTGCCTCCAAAAAGCTCCAATCGATTCCTGCGATCTGGATTCTGTAGAGTCGAGGGTTGGCGTGGACGAAGAGCGCGTCTCCGTCGTGAGCCAGATTTTCGGCGTCAAACATGCAATTTCTCAGATTCAGATGCTCGGTGAGCTCGTGGAGTGCGCAGGTCCTGCAACGAATTTCAAGAATTAGCTTCTACAGCCGCAGTATTTACCTCGTGTCAAAGCGGAAAATCCGTTTTTCAGCGGCGATGATAACGACATTCCCGAAGACATACGACGTCGCTCTCTTCGCTGAGGCTCTCGGCACGCGCAGACCTGGGGCGCGCTTGATCCGCTTGCGCGCATCTGCGCACCGACGGGCCAGACTCCAAAAATTCACTTTTTCGCATTCGCTGTCAATGTACACGTAGTGATCGTCGGTCAGAAACGACGCAAACTGCTCGACCGAACGTGCGAAGGGCAGAAATGCTCGTTGGTTCGCAATCGATGTAGTGCAGTCGTAGAACGATGCGTTATGCAAATCGAACAGCGTGAGCGTGAAGGAAGTCCGGAACGGCTTCACAACCAGATTTGAAGCGACTTTCGCGTATTGCGGATGAGAAGACCTGAACGATGGATTAATTCGGTCGTTTGCAAACGTGATCAACAAACATCGATTGCTCTCTTGAGACGAGCTTCAGCTTTGGTCTAGTCCGAGAGTGCTCGATACGGTAAATTTCAAAATAATCTCCAATAGCGAGGCACAAGTTCAGATCGTTACTCGGGCTTCTGCAGATCCACGCCTGAACACCACAACTATCACTATAGACTAAACAGGGGGAAAACTTGCGTTTTGCAAATTCCTGAAATACGCTGATTTGAATTCCACTTCCGTTGACTCGGTCGATAGCCTATAGGAACGGAAATGAAAGTGATTCGCTTCGGTGCGCTCGAGAATTTCGCTGAAAAAAAACGCGTTTAGCAGGTGATGAGAATGAGCAGATGAGCGCTTACAGAGATGCTCCGAGTGGAGATGATCCACCGCAAACACTGATTCCCACGACATTGTGAGTCGGAGGTGGAATTGTGGCCGAAAGAAGCTCCGCGATCATTGTGCGTTGACTGCGGGCGACTGATCGGCTGAAAATATATAGATAGAGATTCAATGTTGAACGCATCGCTTGCGCAATGTGTGAATGGAACAAATTTCGCTCCTATGGGAAACTTCAGCATCGTTGACCATCGCAACAGCGGAAGTGAGCAAGAAGAATGAAGTCCAGCTGCTACTACTGCCTTCGAAACGTTCAAAACAGCAAAAACGATCGTCAGCGGCGACCGGACGTGCATTGCGAAGTCAGCAATCGACCGGCAAATCATCAATTTTCATCGAATCTCAATCATTCGGCCAATTTGAGAAGAAAAAAAACTTTTTTGAAACTACGTTTTACGATGAGTTGGTTATTCTACGCATTCGTATGTTTCGTCATCCGAATACTCGTTGATCAAAAGCATTATCGGCCTTCTTCACTTCTCTAAAATTCCACGTCCGATTTCACTGTTCTCGTCGTAGAGTGTCAGCGTCTTCGTTAAGGAGCGCGGATCAAACAGAACAGAAACAATGACACAAGCAATACTTTATCTACAGAATTCAATTGAGAGCCGCAGCCTTGAACTGCTCGTGGAATTGGCTCAGCTGTTCGTTGTGTTTCTTCATCTTTGCCTAAACATCGATTGAAAATGAACAATCAGAAATTTCCGCGCACTCACGTTGATGTAGAACAGCACACAAAGATGGACGAACACGTATTGTCCCTCGGTTTGGATCATCGATGCGCGTTGGTTGCGAAGACACGTGAAGAGATCTTTCATCTAAACTGGCGATCAGTGGGACTGATTAAGAAAGAAAGCCTACGTTGACTTGTTGACCTTTGAAAAGACGTTGAATGATCGATTCCACAGCGATGATCGTTCCCGTTCGTCCGATTCCAGCGGAGCAGTGAACGAGACAAGGTCCACCAGCCACGATGCACTTCAAAAGACGCAGAACACTCATTCCCGATTGTGGGACACCACGGTCAGGCCAGTCGAGCATCTGGTAGAGCTTGGTGATCGTGGAATTCGAGCAGCCCTCGGGAAGAACCTCCAGTGTGTAGGTGACAAAGCGTTGGTCTTCTTTTTCAACCTAAAAGTGAGAATGCAGCGACCAAGAGAACAACAAACAAACCTTTTTGTTGTTTACAAACATGCATCCGTAGGTCTGATACGAGCCCTGCTCCAGCGGCCAGTACTGAGCGCACTTGGCCTTTCCGCACTCTTCCACCTTGCAGAGCATGAGAATCGTCGTCACTCCCTCTTGATGCACCATTCTCCAAAAGTCGGAGATCGTAGTGTCCAACGGGCCCTGCGCAGCGATGAACGTTTTGTCCACGTTTTCCACCTTCACCCAGTTTGCGTGGATATAGTCGGTCTCTGGCGGCACGTTCTGCGCCAGGACCACACGAGTGGCGTCCAAACAAACAACATCCTTGTATCGGTTTCTATTCTCATTCGCGTTGAACTGATTGTGGTCAAAGTTGGGCGCCACGTAGGCCTTCTGCTCGGCGAATTCCTTGCGCAATCCTTCAACACCCAGCGTCGACATATTCGTCACGAACGCGGTCGTCGCGGACTCGACTTCCGGGCTGAGTTGCGCCTTGCTGATCACTCCGGAAGCCTTCGCCGGCGGTGGCTTCTTCTTGTTGCGCTTCGTTTCGCCCGAGTCGTCAACAGTGACATCGACTTCCTGGGTTTCCGACGGCTTCCGACTGACCTTCTTCCCCAGAGGACGTCCGGTTCGAGCTGCTGAAGCAATCGCACGATTTGCATGGTGACGAAAAGATCAAACTCACGAGGCTTCTTATTGTGCGTTCCTTCCGATACAGTTTCGTCGACGTTTTTCATCGTGGAAGCGCCCACGGAGGGACGCCGTTTGCCGTTCACTCTGCGGAAAGCAAGCGATAACGCGAAAGAAGGAAAAAATCAACTTACTTGGACATTGCGATGCGTGTAGGAGTCCTGGCGGTCCACTCGGCAATTGATTCGTCGGCAAAGGAGAGATGATACGTCGAGCGACAGGTCTTTGTGTATCGTACGGCTCATAAATGAAGTCATGCGGAGTTGAGGAGTGAAGCTGTCCATGTCTAGAGTCTAGACTGTCTTGTTCCGTTCGACGCAAGCGGATTCAATGAACACGCCGGTCGGAAATTTGCGATTTTGGCTCCGAAAAGCGCGCGATTGGCGTTTTCAACGGCGAATTCCACCTTGCGCCTCGCATCATGCCCGCAAATGTTTCATGATTATTTAAACTACAAGCCGACTGCACAGCGACCTTCGCGAGGGTTAGATCAATGTTTACAGCCACACAGTCGACGTCACCAACGAGATTCGCCGCCAACAATGCGTTCTCTTTTGCGCCATCTTTTCGGAAACTTTCAGGATGGACGTCTCCGTCATTTCGAGGCAAGAACACGCGCGAAATAGCCTCCTCGACACGATTCAACTGATTTTCAACAAGGCGGTCATTGAGAACGGCGCCCGAAGACGCACTTCTCGCGGGACTCGTGAACGAGTTGGAAGAGAATCTCGCTGTGCACGTGGCGCGCGCTGAGTTATCGCGTAAACTGTCTGGCCGATGAATTCCGCTTCTGGAAGTCGAAGGCGACCTCGAGGGGCGCGAACGAGTATTTGGATTGTTTCGGGCGGTGGAGCTGAGCCACCGGCAGATTACTGTAGAGCAAAGCAGAGTTTTTTTTTATGCGAAATACACTTCTACTCGTCCAACTCCGTGATCACTCCCTCCTCCTCGGGGTAGTAGCTGTAGTGCTTCGCCTTCTGGCCGTGCCGACACTCGATCTTCCACTTGTCCGACTTGGAAAAGTCAAACTGCGCGGTTACGGTAGTGCCGGGGATCTGCGTGGGCACTTTCACTTGCGAGAGATCGAAATCGACGTGCGGGAGACACAACTCGTGCACGAAGCGCCACTGGAGGTCCGCGTACTTGAAGGGGCAGCATTCGTCCTGAAAATCGAGCGCATCGTGGTGGGACCCGAATGATAAAAACCGACCTTTTCATCGATGAAATGCTCGTAGCAACATTGGCTGAATTCGAAGCCGTTCAGTCCGGATTCTGACATCGCTGGGTCCTCGCAGCAGGAGAGTTTCGACTAGAATGGTTACCGTAATAATGCACATTGCCATCTACCGTACCTGCAAGAATTTCTGGATACAACAGAGCTGCAACGTGGTGTTGGAGCACTTGCCGGGCACGCAAACGTCAGTCAACAGAAGGCGATTCTGGCAGCATTCGTGCATCTCACTCGGACCGAGTTGTTCTTGCTGAAAAAAGCCGCATTTACAATTGTCCAATCGTTGCAGGAGCCCACCTGTTTGAAGCAAATATCATCGGTGTAAGCAGAGCACAATTGAGCTTTCGGGAAGTTTGACATCGCCGGATTGAAGCGAGGATTCGCTGTCGGCCAGAGTGCCGGATCGAGTGGAGCTTTGGTAGATGGAATTTGAGCCTGAAATTCACATTTTAGCCCCAAAAGTCGCGTCTTGTGGCTTGCCTGAGCGGTAGGTAGCGGCGTTGTCCAATCGGAGATGTAATCCAAGTACTCTTGTTCTTCGGTCGCCACTTCCGACTCGTCGTAGAACGTCGGCTCTGAGTTTGGCGCCTTCTGCGTCGGGAACGTCTCTCTGTTCTGCGTGAACGCCTGATTCACGCGCTGCTGCGTCTGCCTTGAATCGTACAAGTCACTTCTACCGTAGTTCTGCGTCTCGCCACGATTGTTCACGTACTCGCCGCGATAGGATTGTTTCGGGGGCGTTTGCGCCTGCGTTTGCTGCGCTGCAGGAGCCGCAGTCACGTAGCTGCTGGGCATTCGATTGCGATTGAACTCCGGGTTACTGTAGATACGGTAGTCGGTTGTTTGCTGCTGCTGCTGGCGTGTGTTGAAGAGCTGCGGCTGCTGGGGCGGGCGCTGTGCGCTCTGCTGCGTCTGCCGGAGCATCTCTTGGTGATGTTGTTGCCGTTGCTGGTAGGCGGTGTTCTGAGAGGCTTGCTGGTAGTCCCCAGCGGCTACGTGTGTGGTCTGCTGCTGCTGCTGCTGTTGAGGATGCTGCGGCTGCTGTTGGAACCTCCGAGTGTCGCGAGTCTGAGAAAGAGGTTTAGATTCAACGGGCGCGTGTTGATTGCGCTGGGTGGAAGTGATAAGATAAGCGGTTACCTGCTAAATAGGCTAATTTATTCACAAATTTGACGAAAATCTACAGTAATACCGAAGGCTGCACATAGGGAGTGGCGGTGGAGGCGTCGCTGTCGTACTGACACCAACCGCAGTGCGCGTAGTTCAGGGCGGATTTGAGCGAGTTGAGGATGTCGTGGTAGGAGTCGGTTTCCGCTTTTTTGGCGCGAATTACTTTGGCCAAACGACCGCATCTGGAAGGGGGAGAGATTACGGTAGAGATGCGTTTTGGAAAGGTGGAAAATAAAAAATTGTTTGATCGCAGGAGATTCGAACCGTGCCTTGGCAGCGCCTTTGACCACTAGACTATTTCATGAGACGTAAAAACTGTCATTGAATGTCGTTATATGGCAGGAGTCTTAAATTGGTGTTTTTTCCGATATAGAACCATTTCAGTCACATCCCGGCTGTTTTTTAGGCCAAACAATCGATTTTTGGAAAGCAACACTCGACCCCTGGGAACACCGAAATCCGATCCTGCAAATTGCTGTTTTTGTAATCGAATACCTCGTTGGAAAGTCGAAAACGCTTCAACGACAACGTTTTCTGCACAATAGCTAACGGAAAAATGAATTTGGAGCTTTTCGCCATGCATATAACTGAATTTAACGGAACGTATCAGCTGTTGCTATCTAGCGCAGTGGTCAGAGGCGTATTAGCCGATCATAGCGGGTTCTACCCCGCACCACTATCCACTTTTTTCCAATAGCACAATCGGCCATCTCATCATGTTTTCCGCCCTTCCGCTCATCGCATATGCTCGTCATACGCATCTGTTCGCCGCATCAATACAAAAAATGGCGCCAAACCTGTCGAAGATGAGTCGATCGTTGGTGCTCACTTCCAGCCAACGCCAAAGCGGTTCTCTTACACTCTCCTGCACGATTTCCACATATCTAAACTCCTCAGCCGCCCTCCTCACGTTCTCCGGCGTGTCGTGGTGCGGCGCGACAACGACCACTTTGATGTCTCGCAGTTTCATTCCAATCGCGTTCAACCTAAAGCGAGGCGCACTTGAACGCGGCGCCGCCAAATCCGCCTCAAAACTCACTTTTTGAACTCCAACTCGCAATTCTCGCATTGCATGGGCATGAACGCGACCAGTAAAAGTCGACCTTTGTGCTGACCGACCAGATCGCGGCCGTTGACGGACCACGGCTCCGCCGGACTGCATAAGGGCGGAATGGCGGCGGTTTTGGCCACAAGGAAGGTGAAAATCGCGATCGCGACGGTGAAGCGACTCATCATCTCGGGCGCCTGCGGGCGATGTGGCGGAGGAAGCTGCAGATCCGCCGCCGGCAGCAGCGGAGGCCAACAACTGACCCGATTATGACAAGGACAGCCGGCTGTCATTTCAGAGCCGCCGCCATCGCCGTCGTTGTGTTCGCGGCGATGGACTGCGGCGGCCCGAAGATGAGTCGATGGCAAGTGACGGCGGGTAATCTGTGCAGGTTGAGTGTGGTGTAAATGGCGGCTTGTTGATGGCCATTTGAACTTTGTTGACCGAGTGATGAGGACGAAAAAGCATTTTAATGTTCACAGAGCGGGGATTAGGGCGGGGATATCCCGAGAGCTTCTGGCATTCCGTCCTTGGAACGCGTGGAATGAAATGCAAAGAGCAGCAAGGAGCAGAAAAGAAATGAAACGTAATTAGCACGAATCGAACACAGTTGTTTGAACATGGAGAAATTAGCGGAGTAACTGACGATTCAAACGAACGGGGCGACCTTCGGCGAGTGAACGAGAAACGAGCTACAGACATGATCGACGATCTGGGAAATCGCGCTTCCACGTGTCAGATGTTTCACAACGAAATGCATGCGTTGTCACGTTCGCTGCGATGTTTCCTTGGACATTCGACTGCGGCAGCGATTTTTTAAATATTTCCGTTGGCTAACGCTAATTTTACTCCTCTTTCCGGCCAAAAATTGATGATTGCCTCATTGCCAGCTATTTTCGAGGCGCGATGAATTGCCGCGCCCCTGACCGAACGTTTCAGCGTCACGAAACGAATTTTTTTTTCGTTTGCGGCGTGCCGGCCGAAGAATCAGAGTAAAGGCACGACCTTCGGCGAGGAGTGAGAAGAGCGACTGACTTCGATTGCATCGCCTTCTGGAAAACGCGCTTCCACGTGTCCGATGAATAGCTCCCACAGTTAAATGCATGCGTTGTCACGTTGAGTTGAGACGCGATGAGTTGCCGGACGAAGAATCAGAGAATGGCGCGGCGAGTGAAAAACGAACGATGAGCGAGAAGAGCGGATCGACAAGTGTCGTTCGCGCTAATGTCCTGCGCGTTTCAGTCTGACCACCGATGTGCTTCCACGTGTCCGATAGATCGTTCCCACAGCGAAATTCGTGCATTGGCGGCGAGATTTTTCAAAGTTCGAAGGCGCGCATTTGTTTGGATTTCTGTTTGTTGTGCTCAATTTCCTTTAATTTCACGGTGAAATTGTGAAATTATTGTTTTGAAATATCGGGTGAAATTTTCACCCTTTTGCTTCCCATTACAACTGGGGTGACAGAAGAGCAGCCGATGATTATTTATCGTTTTCTTCTTTCCGGTAATTTTTTGTTTCTACTTGCAGAACTACAATGTCTTTTCGACACGTAACACTCACGGAGCTGCCGATCGATGAGCGCCCAATCGACCGAACACATTTAAAAGGAATCAACTTCACCATCGATTCCACATGGGATGGAAAACCACTCGATCACGATGCCGTGGTTGGCCGTATGGAATGGATGTTCCAGCATCCGAAATCAGGTGGCCAGGGCTTCAAGGCTCCGAAGCGCGTGGTTAAGGTAACCTTCGAGGCGCCTCTTTTTGAAGATCCTGAACCCGATGAGTACACTGGCATTCTTCCGGAGGTATGTTTGAGTTTCTATGTCCGCATTTCAGTGATTTTGCTTAGCTTTTGAATTACAATGCAGTGGAGTTCTTTTTTGCCAATGCGAAGAACCAATATCTGGAAGTGGCGGTTGGTCCGCATGGGCATTGGCTCTGCAAATTGCACGATGGCTATCGCATTCCGTTCAACCGGGGAGAACAAATCGAGCTGGCTGTGACAAACCTGTTCAAGGACGACAAGTGGCACTGCTCGTTTGAGTTGCCAATTGCGTACTTACCACCCAGTGCGTTCTAGCCTCGCTTAACACCATATAGCTGACGTTCTTGTTTCAGAGGTGACCAAGTTCAACGCCTACTCCATTCATGGAACGACACCGAATCGCATGTGCGACGCGTTGTACCCTCTTACTGATGGCAACGAAGAAAAGCCCGATTGTCATAAACTCGAATACTTCCGTTTGATCGACATGCGGCGGCTTATTCCGAGCGGATTCAATGCTGATGCTGTCGATGATCCGTTGCACGGTGACATGTGGAAAGAGCAGGCGTAGATGTTAATAACAACTGTGATATTATTTGTTTTGATACATTTTATTGTTATTAGAAGGGTATTTTACAATTTTTCGTTAGCAGCCACATCATGCTTGCCCGTTTCATATACATACATTCATACTGGTCCGGTGTTGCTTAGATAATTCATTTGAGGGGTGGGAGGAGGAGTGTACGCCGGTCGGCGAGTTATTTCGTGTTATTTTCGAAGCGCGAGGTGCAAGCGTTCCAGAGTTCCACAAAATGTTTGCAGACTCGCACGTTCGGTCGATAGACGCTGACGCGATCGCTCAACTCACGATCAGTCGACCGATTTGCATCCGCCGCGAGAAGTCGCTCCCGTCAGCCGCTGAGTTACCGTTCGAAGGAAGACGTTGACTGCGATGAATACGCTGATCCTGTTGCTCACCTGCTCGCCAGTGCCAATGGTGAGTTCTGCATTCTCGTCTGTTGTCGTCATTTCGATCATTTAGCCGCGCGGGATACCTGCACCGCCAAGGACATGGAGGGTCTGCAGATCGTCGGTTACGGATTCAAGCGCGTGTTTCGCTTCACGAACTACACCGGAATTTCTCGAGCTGGAGAAATTGCTGTATACCGCGTACGATTTGTCGAGTGGTGGTAAGCTGAAATTTTCGTTAATTGGTAAATTATTATTTATTCAGACATTGGCTATCTTGTTCATCTCCATCAGGGATTTGACCGTAAACTGATTTTAGTTCAGTATGGTATGTACTTGTCGGAGTTGTTGTCGGAATTGTAGATGCAGATTGCAAGTTTCAGATCGGTTGATTCCAAAGATTCCGTGCTAACGAAATCTTCAGGGTACGCTTCTAGTTTCATCCAGGAAGAAACAAAGATTTTGCGTCATTCGTATACGACGACCGCGTCTATCACGATGGCGGGTATACTGACATCAGGCAGGAACGTTCACGTTATTTTAAGTTTGTTTCCAACGCGAGTGATCTTTGTGTAAGTTGCGGCCGGTTAACTCAACGATTCGATCTTGGTTTTTAGGCTAATATAAAATATCCGGTTGTCGACATTGCATTCGATCCACCCGTTTGCTACAATAGAATGCTGAACGAAACCGCAGAGAGTTCAGTAAGTGACGAATGGATCATCGCGTTGGTCGACGGGATTCGAACGACGCGATCCCAGACTATTTGCGAATATTCGAGGAATCCACCTCCAAAGTACATTCCAACTACTGATGACGAAGTGGAACTTCCCAGCCACGAACGTTTCTGCTATTTCCTCAAGAAACCAGGGATGAAGTAAGTTTTGAGATCCGATGTTTGTTCTTATCAGCTGTTGTCTGCAGAACGCCGTGCCTCTTCGCTGACGGGAGCATATACTTATTCACCGATGTGCAAGTGCGCCCGCGATACCCGTTCGGATGGCGAAGAAGGTCGCTTCCACCACAAATTCGCCCATTACGACAGAATCCGCACCTGAAACGTTACCTGGTCAAATGAGTACGGAAGATGAACCGAAGACAAGTGGAGCAGCGGCTACTTCTAGGCTTCTTTGTGGATTTCCATTATGTGTTTTCTCTGGATTCTCGAGATTTTAGCTCCTGTGCAATAATAAAATTCTTGGTTGCGTGCGAGTGTTTCAGTATCAGCTCTCTTGAAGACTTATTTGGCTTTGCTCCACTCCGTTCGTCTCAATGAGGTTTCGTGAGCTTCTGCCATTTTTTTCACTCGTTCTGATCACTCTACGAACTCCGTGACGCGGCCGTGATGAATTGCCACGGCCCTGGTCGAGGTGTCGAGACCTCGCGGCGGGCAAGTGACTTGACTTTGACGTTGCGTTTCGTTCTGGAAGGCGCTCTTCCACGTATCCGAGGGATCGTTCCACAGCGAATGCATGCGTTCCCACGTTCGCGCGGGCGTTTCTTTCTTTGTGCTTTCGTCGTTCTCAAAGCTCAAATTTCAGTTTTTGTTTATGTTTAACTGTGTATCTGTTTAACTCTGTGAAGCAGCATCGGCAGCAGTATCTCCACACGAACCTACGACCAATGTACTACGGTGCACAGCCACTTGGTGCTGCACCGAATGGACAACATATGCATTTCACGGAGGTCGTGCAGAGTCCAGGCGCACCGACGTATACACGACATGTGAGCATTCCGCCGCCGATGATGATGCAGATGCCTTGGTTCGGTTACGGTGGTCACCAATCACCCCATCAAGAATACTTTATTCGAAGATCACTGTGGCTATGGTGAAAATGGCCGCCAGTCAAGTGAATAGATTGAATGAGGTGCGCAGCTTTTCTTCCGCGTGATTTGTTTGATTGTGTCGTTTAGGTTTACAAGGACATCGAGCGTGTCAATCGAAGATTGTGGCGAAGAAGCACCGCCCCCGAGGAATTCTTTCTTCCGTT
>MQUG01001911.1:0-11614 GCA_007213375.1 Steinernema feltiae | reverse complement strand
CCAGACCTGCTCATGCTCATGCTATCAGAATCACTCGAAACGGCCGGAAATAGTCAGTTTCAGCAAAGAACGGTCAAAGTGCTACCGTATAACGCATTTCCAACCGCAATCAAATCGCGCCAAGACTGCCCGGGAACGGTGCTCCTCCCCTCGAGGGAGGAGCCCGCCGCCCGCCGCCTAAGGCCGGACGCTCCCGTCTAAATTTGTATTGTTCTGTTCTAATGTGTGCATCTACCGTGTATTATCTTTCTCTCTAATAAACCAACCCTTAACACTCTGACCTTTTGCACCTCACCGGTCGCGCTCTACGGCGAGCTCATCCTCAACCTGCTGATCCACGACAAAGTCCAGTGATTTTCTAGGAAATGTAGGTCCCCCTTGTTTTCTATAGCTCAAGACTGAGCTATCCTACAAGATTTCCTCCTCAAGTGACGCCATTGCGATTGAAAAGTCCATTAAAGGGACACGCAAACCGTTAAAAAAAGAGCTTCAATTTTTCTAAAATTTGGTGTACACAGTAAATCTATCCTCGCGATCACGATGGTGAATCAGATTTTTCATAGGACACTCCAGTCTTACGCTATAGAAAATGTTTGAACAGCTCGGCGCTTTTGTCGTTGACGCTACTGACATTTGTCAAATAGGATCATGGTTTTAAGCTTCAGATAATCAAGTCAGATTGCCAGAGACTTTTCAATCGCGATAGCGTCTTTTGGGAGGAAAAAATTGGAGTGTGAACAAAAATTTGCGTACAAAACAAATGTACAGAAATACAAACGTACAAAAATACAAAACACGAATTTGCGATGCTTCAACAAACGTTGAAACATTTGTTTTGACCATAAATGTCGAGATTTTCACTTCGAATCAACGGACAATGACGCGCGGACCGGAAATCGCTGTTTTGGTGGACGAACTATGGGAAAGCCTGGGAAAGAAGAAACAAGCCGATGGAGAGGCGCCGTGTGTTTTGCGACGAACCTTTGACTTTCTCCGCTCCCTCCCCGACTACACGGAGCATCTGAGGGCGACCATTCCTAACGACTTTGCCTACCTCCCCGCTGAGATTATTCACGACGTTCTTGATGCCAACGAATGCGTGTTAGAACTGAGTTTGACCTGTCTTGTGGATGTCGAAGGGCTTTGGGTTATCTTAGTCTCGAACGCATGGAACGAATTAGAATCAAGTTTAAGTCTAATGCATTTCTAAGGCAATTGTCCCATTATAAATTCCAGCCGGTCACGTTCGAAAAAGCTCGAAATCACTCTATTACTCCTCAGAAATAGATGAAAGCTCGGATTTTGAGCAACTGAGAGCTGTAGCCCCGAATCTCTATGAATCCATCAAATTCACGGAATGTTCCTCATATCCCGGTGACTTAATCTCGCGAATCGGAAATCGTTTTTCGAGCGTCAAGTGGCTGATCGAAGAGAAAAGGGAAAAAGCAGACATAGAGAAAAACCGACTGAAAACTACATGAATCCCGAAGTAGCCGACTTTCTGAGCGTCAACTCCGGTCAAGTATCTGAGAAAATTCCAGATCGCTGCCGTAGGCTTCGAGCAGGGAGAATTGGACGATCTTCTGGTGGATTATGTAAAAAGACCCCATTTCGAAAGTCTCAGTTTAAGCGGAAGTCTATATTCTTTCCTAAAAATTGCAGGAACCCAGGAGGATACGAGCTTTCATTCGACGTCATCAAGGAAGGTTATAATATGTGGATTTCAAGAGATTACTTTGATGTTGACCGTCTATACATATCGGGCTCCATTTCCGAAAAACGGCCGAGCAGCTGAAGGAATACTTTCAGACAAACTTGAGGAATCAAGTCACAAAGTAAAACACAGTTCACTTCCAGATGCAACATTGGAGATGACCATTTATGAGAAAAATGAACAAAAATTGGAGTTTGCTTTGTGGTCTTCCACTCCTTCCACTACCTGACATCCGCAGATGCGCCAGCCACGTCGTTGCCTCTCCCCATCCGAGCTTCGACTGTCTCACATTGCGTAATTGTATTGATACGATAAATTAACTGTTTGAACCCTGCATCAGAACGTGTAATTCGCTGCAACATGTCTTTACAGCGCAGACATTTTACCGCGCAGACACGTTACAGCGCAGCGTCAATCTTCAGAAAGGCCAAATATATTTCAACAAGTACAGATTTTTAGAACAATTTTATTTGAGTCAAGTTTAATTTAGAATCACAAGCTTAAGAGTCACAAGAACTGCGCAGTCCTAGGCGCCTTCGGGATGACGACGCACTGTCCACGGCTGAGCGCTTGGGGCTCTAAAACAAACAAACGTTTAGAGCTGTCCTCCAGGATAACGAGCGGCAAAGTGCCATTGTTTAAGAAAAACAACGGGTTACCGCTTATCTTCCAAACGGGACGCGTCTGCGATCGGACGTCCAACACAGCACAGACATCCGGAGTTGTTTGCACTTGTGGCGGCTGCACGAACTTGAAGATTTAGACCCTCCGTTCCAACGTAAGATGCGTTTAACGCATCTACAACTGAAATTAAACAAAAATAGTTGATCGGAAACTTTCAATGAAGTTACCGTAATCTTCGCAAAACGCGGCGAAAATTCGCTTTTTCAAGCGACAAAGGCAAACGGCGATAGCGGAGAACGCGGTAGCTGCCGACCGCAGCGTAACCAGCAGAAAGAAGGCGCCTGACAGCAACCAGGAACTCCATAAAATCGGAGTATTGAGCTTCTCAGGTGCTGCTAGTCCCACAGAGCGTCCGTTGATTCCAAATTTCGTCATTCCGTCAAATTGATTGTCATGGACCTCGGTGAAGTCGGGGTCAATTATGATGCTAACCTAAAGGACTTTCTACCATAACTAAAATAAAATACAAACGAACATTGGAGATGTACTTTGCAGTAAAACTTATGTACTTGCTCTATACGACGTTGCGTTCGGATTCTGTTGAAAATGGCTAAAGGATAAATGATTGGAACAACATGGTTACGGTAGCTACACTTACTTTGAATTGAAGAAGATTCTCGTAACAAACCGACGGATGTCGAAGGATGGAACTAAAGCGGAAAGCCACCTGGCTGTATCGCTGTTTGACTGACTGAAATATGAAAATTAGCGATGTTTTCTGGAGAAAGTGGCTGTAAACTTTCCAGGTCGAATGTTGGAATCAATGCATGACGGCATTGCCGCTTGGTTGTGCCAGTGCCAGAATCGCGGTGTGCTGGCTGTGAGGATGCGGCAGATGCGCATTTCGACTTTCGAAGTAATTCAATTAATTCGAGAAATACCTTCTCCTCCAGAAGAGGAGCCAGGAATCCGTTGTTGTTACTCAAAAGACGTATAACCAAAATCTAAGTAACAAAGCCATGCTTCAAAGAACTGTGAAGCATCTGTTTTGACCATAAATGTCGAGTTTTTCACTTCGAATCAACGGACAATGACGCGCGGACCGGAAATCGCTGTTTTGGTGGACGATCTGTGGGAAAGCCTGGGAAAGAAGAAACAAGCCGACGGAGAGGCGCCGTGTTTGTCGCGAAGAACCTTTGACTTTCTCCGCTCCCTCCCCGACTACACGGAGCATCTGAGGGCGACCATTCCTGATGACTTTGCCTACCTCCCCAACGAGATCATCCACGATGTCGTCGCTGCCGACGATAGCGGAAAGAGTTTGGAATGTCTCGTGGACGTCGACGGTTTCTGGGCGAATTTGCTTTGAAACATATTGAAAACTCAAAATGGTTCAAGTTTTCTGGATCCACATTTAAAAAACGCCTGGCTGATTCCGAATACCAGCCGGTCACGTTCGAACAAACTCAAGATCACCCTATTCATTGCTCAGAAATAGATGAAAGATCGGATTTTGAGCAACTGAGAGCTGTAGCCCCGAATCTCTATGAATCCATCGAATTCACGAATGTTCCGCATATCCCCGGCGACTTAATTTCGTAAAATTGGATTTCGTAAAAAGACTCAACTTTAACCTTCTCGATTTATGCGAAAGCGTATATGGCATATATGGTATGGAAAAAAATCCAAGAGGCTACGCGCTTTCATTCGACGTCATCAAAGAAGCGCATAAAGCGTGGAATTCAAAAACGCACTTTGATGCTGACTGTCAAAGCATATGGGCTCAATTTCCGAAGAAACGAGCGAGCAGCTGAAGGAATTCTTCAAGACAATTTTTAAGGGAGATAAAATAGTAAATCACAATTTTGTTCCATTTGCAACATTGGACATTACAATTTCTAAGAAAAATGAGCAGTTTTATATTCATATGTTATTTCACGCAAAGAGAAGTGTTAAAAGTCTAAAATTTTGTTGATCTCGTATGTATTTGTGGAATTCTTTTTTTGAATCTGATTAATAAATTATTCTTTTCATTTGGCGTCAGGTTGTTCCAGAACAACTTAACAAACTGATCATAATTGACCTAATTGACCCCACTCATTTCGAGCGGCTTTGGGCGGGTGACATGATTGAAACGAGCACAGAACATCAACCGATCTAACCTTACTTCATGGTACATTACCCACAACCAATCCTCAAGACAAATTTTGAACCTCACGTACGACCAGTTCATTTTCTCAACAGCACGTGTGTTCTAATTTTCTTCTGTTTAGTTTTTAGTTTAATTTTAGTTTAGTTTAGTTTAGTTGTTTAGTTTTGTTTAATTTAGTCTGAAACACTGAACACTAAAACAAAGCTTTGTTTTCAATCGACAAATTCCAAAATCTCTTTTGTGAATGTAACGAGCACACTCTACGGGTCCAAATTTCATGTTTTCGTCAATAATAACTCAGGAAATGCGCTCTTTCATCAAAAATTCATTACGCACAGAATTAATTAACAGGCGGAGAGAAACGTTGCAGCCCTCATGCTCTAGCACTTGTAGGTGCCGTTCTTGAGCGCCTTCTTGATGTCGACGGGGACTTTGCTCCACTGCGTGGGCGCGATCTCCTCGCAGGTGCTGACCTTCAGAAGGCGACGTTCGTAGTCGTAGTCGCCGTTCAGAAGGTAGTCATCGCCCTCCTGGAGCCACGTGAGACCGCAGGCCTCGACCTGGCTGTTGGTCTCGACGATGGTGACGTAGGCGGGATTGGGCTGATTGACGGCGCCGTTCTTGCCGGCGACGCTCTGAATTTGGTATTAGCGGAGAGAGAGAGCTGCGCTGCGCTCACCTTGAAGACGAGTTGCGGAGCGACATAGTGGCTGAGGGCGAGCGCGGTGTCGTTGCCGTGGGGGAAAATTCCGGGGAAGCGTTTCAAGATGCGGAAGACGCCCACTGAAAGGATTCTTAGTGATCAGCTCGTTCGGAAGGCGCTCTTACCGGCGTCGGAGTTGCAGAACCGCTTCTCGGGTAGTAGCCGTCCATGCAGGTGCACGCTAAGGCGACGGAGAAGAGCGCGGAGACGAGGAGCAGAGTGCGGAACATTGCAGTCGGAGTGCGGAAAGGACGCGCGAGGCGCTATTTGTATCCGTCAATTGGAGGCGATTCCGCGCGTCTTCCGAGGCGATAAGGAAGTACCCAGCAGGGGAACAAAGGAGGCGAATCGGTCTGCGGAGTTTGGTCTCTTATCAGTGCGATTCTGTTCGTCCACAGATCACCTTTTGCGTTTTTGCGCTCACTGCGGTCACAGATCGCTGAGTGCGAGCTCGTGACTCAGAGCATACAACACACTTTCAAACCATTTTTACGTTTTCGCCTGACTAGGACTTTGCCTTGGCGCAGTTCCGTGTGAAAATCTCTGCTGTAATGACGCTAATTTTGAAAATATGCCGAAAACAAAGCCTTGGCCGAAACCACAAATTCACTTCCAGTTTCAGCCGACTAGCGCCGTTAAGCATTGAACTGTCTGACTTTACTGGAATGTGCTTCTCGGCTGTACAGTCGCTATTAGTTAGAAGCGTGTTGTTCTCATTCCGCCGCCAAGAACTTGAAAGTTGGTACGATATACGATAATGGTAATGATACGATCACAAAGATGAATCGCCCACAATGCGTCTTTTAGAATATACGGTATGCCAATCGACGCCTCTTCTTCTAATCAGAATGCAATCGTGATTCCGCACAAACATCGTGCTCATCATTTTTTTAAATTTTGTGTTTTAGTGGCGCCATATCGCGCTTCAAGATAGCGCCGAGTCGAGTTATGTCCGCGCTGCTATCTAAGGAAGAACAAAGAACATTCGGATGATAAAAAAACAACTCACTCGTTTACGCCTCCGATCGACCTTTCGACCGGGTTTCTTCCATAAAAGGCGCCTCCGGGAAGTGCAATTCACTCCACTCCGCTGTACCATGAAGACCGTAGTCCTCTTCTTCGCCCTCGGCCTCGCCACAGTCGCCTCCATGGCTCTCACACGCGGTCAGTTCACATCAGTCTTGCAGCTACACTGACGCGTCACCTTCAGAAGCGGAGCCCCAGTGCGGCGCCAACGAGTACTTTTCCAGTTCCGACTGCAACAGATGCGACAAGACCTGCGAGCGACGCGAACACACCATCTGTCCGGCAATCTGTTATCCGCCCATGTGCATGTGCAAGCCTGGATTCTATCGTGAGCCGCTGGCCCTGTGTCTCTGCCATGAGATGTCCCGTCTTCCGGCCTCCTCCGTTCCCAACTCCGCGAAGGTCGTCCCGATGCATTCCTGAAAACTGTCCTAAGATTTCTGTCTTTGAAAAATGAATAAACCTCTGTTCGACAACTGTCCATTAGGTTCCACTTGACCCTGACGAGTTAGTTAAAATCGTCTAGTCGGCAGTGCCTAGTTGACCAATTGAGCACAATTTCAATTTCCTCTTAGTTTTGGAACTTCTGTTCACATCTTTGCATCGTTCACTGTTGCATTGTTCCGTTCAAAAAGCGTGAAAAAACAATTTTTAAATTACCATAATTTACCAAAAAGGGACTCTTCATGTAAACAAGGTTTTGTCGGTTACGAAGCAGCAATGGAGACTGGAGACAGCAACGGGAAAATAAAGATTGTAGACTTTGGAAAGACAAAATTGGAAAACTGCAAAAACAAACAATATATTAGTGCAATGGCACAAATAGTTCATATTTATTCAAAAATTATTTATTGCAAGATTTCATCATCGATTTCATTTATTTTCTTATTCGAAAACTACTCACAATCGCAAAAAAACCCTCATTTTTCGGGAAAAGCTTAACCAACAATTGGTTTTCTAGATTTGCCAGCGGAAATTAAAAACTTAGCAAAAATGTCTTTGGAATGAAACGCCTAGCTGCGGTAAGGTGTCTTCGCCATCTTTTTCTGATAAAAAATTATGTCTTTCTTCAGTTGCGCCGAGTACAACACTGAAATGGAATTCTTCATCCTTTTCACCCAAAAAAGAATATTTGTCACCAATTTGCATTTTTTTTTATCAAGTTACTATAATGTATTGGGGTTGCTCCAAAAACATGTTAAGAACAACAAAAAGAACAAAAACATTAACTTTATATTAAATTAAAAATATTAACAGTAGCGTGATACGGAAACGCACAAAAATGATATTGTTTTAATAAATTGAAAATAAGCTATTATGAACACAAGTTCTGAACCAAAAATTGTATAAACGCAGCAGGTTTATATCTTAACAATCTGTCAGCGTCAGCAGGTATACAGGGTGTACCATAAATACTGTAACGCAAGAACAAACAACCATAACTTTTTACCAAACGCACCAAACAAGCCGTTGCATATACCATTTGAAAGAGGAGAGAATCCTGTATTAGAAGAAGTAAATAAAAATTCATAAAAGTTTCTTTCAGTTGCAGAAGCAGGCATCCAACAGTTTTGGGAAAATTTACCAGGAAAACGTGATTTTTTCTGGAGTAGTTTTGGGGTAGGCTTTCTGATTTTGGGAATTTGGTGCGGTTTGCAATTATAACGCGCACAAAGCCTTGCCGATCCTGTTCCCGTTGAATATGCATGTTGCGCTGCAGTAAGACCGTAAAAATCTTCACATTTAGGAAGAGGAGCCGCTGAAAAATCCTCGCCGCGTGCCAGAGCCTGTACCCCAAGGAATCTCCAGAAATTATTTTCTAACTAACAAAAGCGAAATCAACTAAGCAAATAACATTACTATGTCAAAAAGGATGAGAAACACGAATGTAAAAGTTACAGCGAGAAAACTAGCATAAAAACAAGAAATTCAACGGTTTAGTCGCGTTACAGTATTTATGGTACACCCTGTAAAAGTTAAATTCATTGATGCGTATGGATGTATGGTGACGCCTTACTCAAAAATCACGCTTATAAACTATCAGTGAAAAACAAACATTGTGCATTTGAAAATTTTTTATCATCTTGAAACAAGTGGCAGCTAATTAGCGGTGTACGAGACTCGAGACTACTGGACTAGACTTCTACAGCGGTCACTTTGTACACAAATGCCATCTGTATTTTTTAAAGATGATGATTACTTTATTATTCCGTCTTTAATGAAACGAAAAAGCCCGAAACTTGCTTGCTGCCTTGTGATCGATCAAAATTCAAAATTCTTGCTGGGCGATGACGTGGCACAGATTGCTTAATTTTATAACTCCACAAGATATACAAGACTAAATAATATAAAAACGGTAGACGCGGTCAACTACCGCGGATTACTGATTACTGATAAAAATCAAAATAACATTTTGTGGTAAATTTATTTAAATTTAATTGAAAAACTGCAAAAAAACATTGATTGTCCGTTGTACATTCAAAAATTGAATAAAAAAACGCCAAAATATTCTCTACTAACAGAGGAAAGAATGTCCCTTGGCGGAAGTGGCTCCCAAAAAAATATTTATTAAAGTTTCCCAGAAGACATCCGGCTAAACAGCTGCGATGATCAACAATGTTGATATTGAGTATCCTCGACATTCTCAACCATTTGATTTTGATTGATATTGGATCAAAAAAAAATTTTATTTTAAAGTTTTATAAAGTTGCATTGTAATTTGGAAAAAAAAGTTTCTAGATATCGGAAAGACAACAAGAAAAAAGAAAAACGGTTTTACGGTAGTTACGAACGGTTTGTTTGGGTGAAAGCTCCGCCCCTCAGTCGTTTGAGGCATTACTTTCCTATCTACATTCAAAAATTGAATAAAAACGAGTGCCGACAGAGAAACGAGTGTCGCTAGTGTCAAAAATCAAAATAGATCTAGTAAGGGATCGTAAAAGGGTGGACGCAGTGAACTAACGCGGATTACTGCGCATAAAATTGATCAAATTAAAATTTTGTTGCATTTTAATTTGGAAATAAAAAGTTTCTAGACCTCGGAAAGACAACAATTGAAAACTTGTAGTTACGAACGGTTTGTTTGGGTGATTGCTCCGCCCTTCAGTCGTTTGAGGCATTACCATCCTATCTACATTCAAAAATTGAATAAAAACGCTAAAAAGTTTTCTACAACAGAGGAAAGAATGTCCCTTGGCGGAAGTGGCTCCCAAAAAAATATTTATTAAAGTTTCCCAGAAGACATCCGGCTAAACAGCTGCGATGATCAACAATGTTGATATTGAGTATCCTCGACATTCTCAACCATTTGATTTTGATTGATATTGGATCAAAAAAAATTTTATTTAAAGTTTTATAAAGTTGCATTGTAATTGGAAAAAAAGTTTCTAGATATCGGAAAGACAACAAGAAAAAAGAAAACGGTTTTACGGTAGTTACGAACGGTTTGTTTGGGTGAAAGCTCCGCCCTCAGTCGTTGAGGCATTACTTTCCTATCTACATTCAAAAATTGAATAAAAACGAGTGCCGACAGAGAAACGAGTGTCGCTAGTGTCAAAATCAAAATAGATCTAGTAAGGGATCGTAAAAGGGTGGACGCAGTGAACTAACGCGGATTACTGCGCATAAAATTGATCAAATTAAAATTTTGTTGCATTTTAATTTGGAAACAAAAAGTTTCTAGACCTCGGAAAGACAACAATTGAAAACTTGTAGTTACGAACGGTTTGTTTGGGTGAAAGCTCCGCCCCTCAGTTGTTTGAGGCATTACCATTCTATCTACATTCAAAAATTGAATAAAAAAACGCCAAAATATTCTCTACTAACAGAGGAAAGAATGTCCCTTGGCGGAAGTGGCTCCCAAAAAAATATTTATTAAAGTTTCCCAGAAGACATCCGGCTAAACAGCTGCGATGATCAACAATGTTGATATTGAGTATCCTCGACATTCTCAACCATTTGATTTTGATTGATATTGGATCAAAAAAAAATTTTATTTTAAAGTTTTATAAAGTTGCATTATACTTTGGAAACAAATGTCGGATGTCGGAAAGACAACAAGAAAAAAGAAAACGGTTTTACGGTAGTTACGAACGGTTTGTTTAAATAATTGCTCCGCACCTCAGTCGTTTGAGGCATTAGTTTCCTATCTACATTCAAAAAGTGAATAAAACGAGTGTCGACAGAGAAACGAGTGTCGCTAGTGTCAAAAATCAAAATAGATCTAGTAAGGGATCGTAAAAGGGTGGACGCAGTGAACTAACGCGGATTACTGCGCATAAAATTGATCAAATTAAAATTTTGTTGCATTTTAATTTGGAAACAAAAAGTTTCTAGACCTCGGAAAGACAACAATTGAAAACTTGTAGTTACGAACGGTTTGTTTGGGTGAAAGCTCCGCCCCTCAGTTGTTTGAGGCATTACCATTCTATCTACATTCAAAAATTGAATAAAAACGCTAAAAAGTTTTCTACAACAGAGGAACGAGTGTCGCTAAGCGGCGGACGTTAGTCCCATAAAAATATTTATTAAAGTTGCCTAGACGATGCTTACAACACATCTAGCTGCAATGCTAGTTTTGGTTGGAGAATGTGCCTGAACAATGTGGAGCAAAACTATGTTAACATTTGGCGGACATAACGGGACATAACATAACCGGACAATTATTATCTCTACGTGGCTCCAAAATTTTAATTTTCCTCTTAAAACTACCAAGAAGAATGATCAGTATGAGAGAATAAAAATAATACCAAATACAAATTCGGTTGTGCAGTTGTGCTTTGGTTGTTGTGCTTTTGTGCAGCGCACTGTAGTTGTGTGCAGTTTTTTTTAAATATATTTTTGGGTCAATGTTTTTTGAGCCGATAATTCATGACAAAGCTATTTTTTGTAGTTTTATAAAACTCCTGGTTTTTTAATTATTGGGCTTATTCTCAGGGTGGAACAAAAAATTACTTTCTGAATTTGTTTTGAGTGTTTTAATCTCCCTAGCCTAGCCATTTTTTTCATTTGCGAGGATTTGTTGTTCATATGCAAAAAAAGTTTGATTTTTGGCTTCCCTCCGTGAAATGGTTTTTAAACAAATGCAACATTTGCCCGATCTATTGGAGCTGTGATAAAACAAAAATTTATTAATATTTGCATCGTGTGGTGGTCGACAGATGGATACTCCGGCATATTAACAATAAATACAAAAAAAAATAAAAACACATGTTTCGAGTGTACCTATAATTAATAATAATTAATTACTGCAATATTTTTTTGTTTGTTTTACATAATTTTTGCATTTTTTTTAAATTTGGAAGTATTAAAGAATATTGAGTGAAAAAATCTGTTTTTTTTCTTATTTTTTTTTGTTGAAATACACATGATTTTACATATGATTTTTTGATTACAT
>MQUG01001909.1:0-11878 GCA_007213375.1 Steinernema feltiae | reverse complement strand
TTATATAATTAGCCTGTGCAAACTCACTGTTTATCGCAAACGACGCTCAGATCAGTCGACATTAATTAAATACGGGAAGAATCACCCAGAAATCTAAAAAGAAGAAATCACCGCGGTGGAATGTTGCAAACACAAAAGTGGACAGCAGAACGCGATCGATAGTGCTGCGGGCGTTCGATTGAGGGTTTGCTTGCGTGACTCATGACGCGTGTGCGCTAATCGATCGATTTCAAAACTGCAATTTGATCTTGTAAAGCAACGTTTGCGACATGCAAAACACGCCGATCAGCTCTGACCAAGTCACAAGTGCGAGCGAATAATTTTCACGCTATTGACACCTAACACACTTTAAAGTTCTACAAACTGGTCTAATTTTGGAGCCAATTTAATTAGCACATTAGTAGCAAATGTTTGACCGCAAATAAGACCGTTTTGTTGGCGTTTTTTTTTGAAAATGTGAGACTTAAAACGATAATTTTAAGCAATCTTCACGTCTTTTAATCTTCAAAACACTTACTTTTATCGTAATATTAATTTGCAGACATTTGTAGATTTGGTCTATACAGAAATCTCCGACGTATTGTTGCATTGTGGCTATAGGAAGACTATTTCAAACAGGTCAGTGAAATTAAACGTACGTTGCACACTGTTAGCTGATCGTAGTTTTGAAATGAGGTGTGTGTGTGCCATAACTGCTGAGAACTGACAGCGATGAGTAGGCCGAGTTTTATAAATCGTTGAGTTTAAAGCCAATTTCCTGAAGAGCGGGACGCTTAATTTCGGTTCTTAGATCTGAAATGTTTTCATTATTACAAATTTTAAGTGTTCTAACTAGGTGAGTTAGTGAAATTTACTAACTTAATTGAGTTGATTCATTCTTCAAATCGCAACCCTCTCACGGGTTTCCTAACTGTCCAAAGGTGAGTTGTCCAAACTGTCCAAAGGTCACTAAGTTAGTGAAATTTGAGTCACTCTTGATTGTAGATGTTTTCTGAAAATGTGCGAATTAAAACTATCTTTCTAACCTATCTTCCTGTCTTCAAATGGCTTTCTAAGCATAAAAAACGTACTTTAATGTTATAAGTTGTTTACAATTCGCGTTCTGATGGTGGTTGACAATAGTTATTTGGCCTAATTCCGGGTTCTTTGTGGTTTTGCAGTCCGTGAAGTTTTCTCTTATGCAGCTACTTATCTTGCGTCGATTGAATTCGAAGTCCATAGGTACAGCATAAAAGATATTTTTCTCTGGAATGTAGGCTCGCTTTTAGAAATAAACGACGGCGGAAGTCTGCGCTTACCTTCATAGACTAAATCCTTAACAAAAAATGGACTCAGCTTCTCGCCCTCTCTTTCCGCTCGCGCACCGATTTCCGTTACTTTGTAGTATGGAATCTGCATGGAGGTTGTCGCGGGCCAAATGCTCTCCTCCTCGAGTGTGGTCGTATTTAATGTAGGTCTTCTTAGCTGAAATTGAAATAAGTCGATAATGATATTGAATGATATTGAAAAGTCGACATGATAATGCCGACGACATCGCTCGCCACAGCCAAAGTCGACGAAAGACCGAATAAAAATTGAAAAAGCAAACAAAGAACGTTTTTGCTGTGGAAACGGATGGAAATAGATAAACAGTATCCAGTTTCAATAAACAGTCTCAGTTAACAGTTTGAAACGCGGACCAATGAAGCTTTTTGAATGGTTGTTCTTCGAATGAATTGATGTTTTGAGTTTGGACTCGAAACTTCAATTGAAAAAATTCTAAACTTTCTAAATTTTGAACTTATAACTCACAAGGTTGGATTGAGGGTTGAAAGAGGAAAAGTAGATTTGCACGATTTCATAGCGGTAAAACAGAAATGAATTTGCCAAGATATGGGCAAATTCATGTCTGTTCAAAATGGAACTGTAGGGAGGGTACTGTAGCCAGGAGAGCGTGGAGGGTTAGGTGACCAACGGAGCTCTAAAGAGGTACTGTAGCTTACGGTATAGTAACTTGAAAGTTCAGGCTCGTTCACTATGAGACCAAAAACGTGACGGACAAAAATCTCAAACTCTGAACATATAGGGTTGATAGGATACATTTTTAAACAATTTTCATGTTTTCAAGTCTTGGCAAAAGTTAAAAAGAGAACTTACGTGTGATCCATCAGAAAATATTATAGGTATTTATAGTTATCGATCAAAAATCGTATGCATCAAAATCATGCATGGTGTTTTAACGTGCTCAAGCATCGCTGACGAGCTTCAGCTACTGCTATAAGTCACAACTGTGTCTGAATTAAACCAAACTTGTTTATACAATCTCTCTCACAAAACTCACTTTTGCGTTCACACGGCGCTCAGCGTCGTTCGACATTGATTGAATAATGGTAGAATCACCCAAGAATCTGAACGAAAGTGAGTTTATCGCGTTGGAGTGTTTCAAACAGAAAGTGTACAGCCAAACGCGATCGACAGCGCCGCTAACATCAACTGAGGGTTTGCGCTGTGTCGCATGATGTGTTTGCACGTTTGCGCTAATCGATTGGTTACTAAACGCAGGTGATAACGATGTCACTCGTGCTGAAGTGCAAGGTGATAAGTTGTTGTTGTCAATTTGCCAAAATGACTGAAATCGGGCATTGTGGTTCAGGATCACAGACTAAATGAGGTTGGATTCAAACTGGATTCTACCACAAAACTCACTTTTAGCTACAAACGCAGCTCAGACTCGTTGGCTTTGATTGAATTTCAGTTCATCAGCAACGAATCTGCTATAATTCAACGTTTTCATAGTTCGGCTACGCGTGAGCTAAACTGCATTGAATGAAACCGTTTTTAAACTAAATACAAATTTACCTTCAACGTAGAAGCTAAATCGGGAAATCCGGTACCGGGTCTTTTCCTATGTAACCAGTCTAGTTTTTGGTCGTCCAAAAATCGAAAAAAGCGACGAGCTTGTTTGGATCCATTAATCTGGAACATACGGTACCTAGAACACACTGATCAGAACTGGAAATCTAGACAAAAATTCTTACAAAATTAGTGCTTTTGATCGTTTGCCTTTTCTGCATTCTCTTAGAATTGCAGCCGTTTTGATTTTGTTTTCAAAGGTTGCGGGCACAATGGAAGGACTGGAAGAAATTTGGACGTTGAGAAGGCGCTACGCAGAGTGAACGATGTCTTCAACAGAATCGAAAATACCATGATGTCTTACTTCTTATATAGGAATCGAAAATACAAGAATAATCTGGACGGTGCATCGGAACACTTGGTAGAAGTATTCTAAAAGAATTGTAAAACTGATAATTGGTAAATTATGAACACTTCTCTGCGTTCTGGCCACTAAATGGAAAACAGTGAGAGACCTTGAAACTAGGATAAACAGATAGCTGCAGACGGCAGCGTGTATTCGGCTGAATGTGCGAACTTTCACAAAAGTCGCTAAATTTGCAGTTGACAGTAGCTCAGGAAAGGTTGTATGTAGACCAAGTATTTGTTTTATGTAAATGAAAACACTACAGAGCGACATGAAAGCAACAAAAGAACAGCAATCAGCAAGTGGACATCAATGTTCACGTTCTGAGTTGATCGTCTGGTTTGTTGGCGATTCGGATACAATCCACTCTGTTCCACACCATTTCAAAATCGCTCCATCATCAGCGTAGAGCGTAAAAGCCTGCTGGCGGCGGCCGAGGTCGAATGTTGCTTTACCAACCTTGTCTAGATCAGTTTAATTCATTTTATAAGTCAAAATTTAAATGTAAACTCACTGGTTATTGTAAACGAACCTCAGGTCAGTCCAAATCGATTAAATTTTGAAAAACTTCCTTTTGTACACTTTAGCCAACGATAAGGTGATGGTACTACAAGGTGTATTAAAAATCGTTCTGTGAATCCGCAACAAATCTGCTAGAAACACAAATTGACTTCAACACCTTCAAAATTTGACTCACCGCGAAAATACATGTGTTTACACCAAGGCCGCAAAATCGGAAATTGTGGCACATTGTCTTGATCTCGCGTTTGGTCGTCCAAAATCGAAAAAAGCGACGCCGATTGTTTGGATCCCACTAACAGCTGGAAGATACGGTATTTAGAACACCATCGATCAGAACTGGAAATCTAGACTAAAATTCTCACAAAATTTGATCGTTTGCCTTTTCTGCTTTCTTCGTTTTCTTCTTGGAATTGCAGCCGTTTTGATTCCATTTCCAAGGGTTGCTATCAAGGGTGCGGGCATAATGGAATGACTGGAAGGAATTTGCATATTGAGGGCGCTACGCTTAGCTAAGAACGTTTTCTTTCGTACAAATTTGATCAAAATATCGAGAGATGTGGCAAATTCTAGGGCATCCTTGAAGAACTTTAAAGGATATTCGTGAAACGCCATCATTTCTTCGGAAATTTCAGGGAATTAGGGCAAAATGGGGAAATAGAACAAGATGCAGGTCTTGATTGCGAGTACATTGCGAGTACACAATAGAGTCCTATTGTTGTTGATGATGTTTGATTCCAGACTCACCTTCAAATTGGTGTTAAAAGCTAGCCAAATCGTCTTCTGTATTCCAAAGTCCAAACATGCAATAGAATCGTTTAGGTTGAAAAAGCTTCGTCTTCTGAACTGAACGATGTCTTCTTTCTAATAATAATCGTAAATACAAGAATAATCTGGACGGGGCATCGGAACACTTGGTAGAAGTATTCTAAAAGAATTGTAAAACTGATAGTTGGTAAATTATGAACACTTTCAGCTGAAATTAAGCCAACATTTTGCTCATTCTCACAAGACTAATCGAAGATAATCAAAAAAGCAAGTATAATTTGAACCGTACTCATTATGTGTACTTAAATGTTCAACTCTAAAATAAATTCTTAAAATCCGAGTTTTATGATGCAATTGATGCATTTAACACTTGCTTTCTTATAATTCTTCTAATCAACTTGGGATAAAATTGAAAACTTACATTATCGTACCGTTCATTTGGCATGCGTTTGTGTTAGGTTCTCGCTGGTAGCAGGTAATGGCATGCTACAATTAGGAGGCGGTATTCATAAGTTTCATCTACAGCATGTTTAAATTAAAGTTTGATAAAAGAAAGTTTTCAAAGAACTCACTCGAAGTTTAGATCCTGACATTCCAGGTTGAAACATCTCAAACATCTACAAATCGTCTCCTATTTTGGGTGATCCAAAACTTTCGGTGAATTGAAGGTGATGTAATCTTTCCATAATTATCGTTGTTAAGCTTCAGTCATTTCTAAACACTTGCTGTCCAGCTGAGATTCACTGCGATTCCTAAAAGTGAAAGTTGAGTCAACTGAGGTTACAATAAAATAAAACCGATTTTTATCGTCATCCTCGTGCTTACTTCGGTTGCTTGATCTAAATTAGTTTCATCACAAAAATGGCTCATTAGCAGATTTTTGGTAGCATAGTTTTAAAATTTACTGCCTTTAATCGGGAGCTAAAGAGAGTGTTGTTAGTATTTAAAATTGCCATAATAATTCAATCAAACCAATTCTTTTATCCAAAATCTTATCAAATGCGTCGGTTTTGTCTAGACAGAGGTAAACGATTCACAAAGAGAATGACCTCAGCATGGACTGTTTTAACTTTTTCACAGCCATTTCGCCTATAATTGCTTCACGAGAAAGAGAAAAAGAATTCAAATTAAAACTAACAATTAACTCACTAACTAACTTGCTACGAGGTTACATAATGTTGCTTTAATCGTGGCAATCAATTAAAAGATAACAACGCAAATTGCAGATGTCTTATCAGTTCTATTGGTCGCATAGGCCCTAAATCGAGTTTTGGTTTATATAATCAGCCTGCGCAAACTCACTGTTTATTGCAAACGACGCTCAGGTCAGTCGACATTGATTTAATTCAGGAAGAATCACCCAGAGATCTGAAAAGAAACGTTCAGTCTCATAAATCACCGCGGTGGAATGTTGCAAACACGAAAGTGGACAGCAGAACGCGATCGATAGTGCTGCGGGCGTTCGATTGAGGGTTTGCTTGTGTGGCGCATGACGCGTGTGTTGCGTACAGAAATAACACACAATTTATCGAGAGCGAACAGTCAGCCGACCGTTGAGCTCGGTGATGAACCGAAGAAGTGACAAAGGTGAGGAAAACGGGTGCGTTGCGGGCGCACAGAGAGGAAAGTCATAAAACTGACGCCGGCGCGTTATGAGTCAGCCGCCTGTGAGTGGCGAAAATGGACAGAAGCATCGGAATAATTATCGCGATGCTCGCGACGGCGTGTAAATGTGTGCGCTAATCGATTGTTTTCAAGAAGTGCTCCTGTAACGCAAAGTTTGCAAAATTCACAACACAAATTCACGTCTGACCAAGCTTAGCTTTGACTGCATTTAGGGAAGAATCACCCAAGTTTAACTAAGTCACAAAACACCCACTTTTGTCGTTGCGAATAATTTCACAGTATTGATACCTGACACATTTGAATGTTCTGAAAAACGGATCTCATTTAAGTAGCCTTTTAATAGCAAATGTGCGGCTAAAAACCATAAACCATAAAGCAATTTGTTAATCTTCTTTTAATATGCAAAACACCCACTTTTATCGTTATGTTAATCTGTAGACGCTTTATCTACGTCCATTATTGTTGCATTATTGCTATATGCCACAAAAAAGCTTAATAGGCTGTAAAGTGCAACGTGCAAACTAATGATGTTCTTGTTCATTCAATTGAGGTTACAAACGAAGAAAAACAAACCTTTATCGCTCGTGCCAGTCCATGTCAGCCCCCATTTTTTGAAGAGCGGAACGCTTAATTTCGGTTCTTAGATCTGAAATGTTTTTATTATTAGAAATAAACGCTGAAGCGCGCGCAATCCGCGCCTTTATTTAATTGTGATTGTAAGCTATATATCCGTAATCTTGAATTTTGAACTGAAGCGCGCGCAAAAAGCAAGCACATCAGAACATTTTCGCACTTTCGAAAGCTGACATATTTCGGTTTCATTCCACTTTGATCCGTTGCTTAACTTTGCTCGCCTATTGTATTAACAAACAACCGCTTCATCGCAAAATTAAACACCTGACATGTATCCTCGTTGCAATGTTTTAAAAACGTGCGCGCAGTGGCTCATTGGCAGTGCGTTTGTCTGTTGTGCGCGGTGTCTAAGTTCGATGCCTGATGATATCGTCTCTTTTGTGTTGAGTTTTCCGAACGACCGGTCGTTTCAACGTCTCGAATGACTCCGGTGCGGACAGAAAAACACACACAAACATACCCGTCAGTTTGCGCTTATTATATAGGGAGGATCTTAAATTTTCGGACTATGTGAGTTAGTGAAATTTACTTACTTAAAGTGAGCTGATTCATTCATCAAATCGTTGCCCACTCTGGGGCTTCCAAATTGTCCAAAACACCGAATGCCGATCCAGACATCGTTGAGAAAAGAATTTCGTATTCGAAAGAATTCCTCTCTTCTTAGTCCATTTTAAGCAGCAAACCTACTTTAATCGTCCATAGGCTTATACGGCAAGTAGACGTGGCAAAGCGTTGCAATTCCTGTGTAGAGCTTAAACCAAACCATGTTTTATGTAAAAAAATCTTGGCAAAACTCACCGTTTATCACACAAGTTTAACAAATCGTCCCCAATTCTTGGGCATTCAAAGTTTCTAGACAGATCGTCTTTTCAGGAATTGTTCTGCTGTTTCAATAAGCTTATTTTTACTCAAAAGGCCATTTTAAGCAGCAAACCTACTTTAATCGTTAAAGGAAGCATCAGCGAATACAGCGCTCATTCCAGATGTTTGAATGGCTCCGCAGACAAAGCGTTTAAATTGATGAGCTGAAACTGTAGAGCTGAAACCAAACTATATTTCATATAATTAACTTGGCAAAACTCACTGTTCATCACAAAAGGTGCTCAGGACAGTCGACTTTGATTAAATAAGGGAATAATCACCCAAAAATCTAAAGAGAAGCAAAATTCAATATCACACATTGCAGCGGTGGAACGTTCCAAACGAGAAAGCGTACAGCTACACGCGACCGATATCGATGCGGGCGTCGATTGAGGGTTTGCTTTGCGAGTGTGACGCATGGCGAAGTTGTGCAACTGCGCATTCTTTAAATTTAAATCTTTGCAGCCTGAAAATTGTCCGAAATATTCTCACTATTTATCAGTTCCGATCGGGGATTCTGACATCTAAACTTCCGGTGGTTCTGGGCACATCCGGCTTCCAGTTTGACACCCGGAAGTCGGAAATAGTCGGCAGTTCGCTCAACGCATCTCGTTGTAAGAAATGTGCGCGCCGAACTTCCGACTTTTGACTTCCAAGGTTTCTTGCAGTTCAAATTTCACTTCAAAGTTCACTTCCGCTATTTCATTTTCCGCTCAGCCCTGGTTTGGATGAAAATTTTCTGATAAACAGCGGACACTTTGCGTTCTCGAGTCTAAGCCACTTAGAAACAGTTAAATTTGAGCATAGAATTCTTGGATCCTAAAGACATATTAGAATGTCTTGAGCGAAGCGTGTTAATTTTTTGTTAGATTTTCAATCAATCCGCAACAAACTGCGATCAATTATCTCCTGCTAACCTTCAAGTGCCGACACCAACCAAGCGGCTTCAAACCGACAGATGCTGTGCGTTTCGAAGCGACGCGGCGCTCATATTCAGAACGTTCACAGTTCGCTTCACTCGCTGAAACTCACGCGCTACACTGCGATGCGTCCTCAAAAAAGCGACCGCCGTTGCCCCTGATCGAAGGGCCCGCTTGGCATCCTCCATACTACTCACTTCTTCCATTGGAATGGCTTTCCCGGGCGGGACTTCCCCTCCCCCATCCACAACCACACAACTCTCAGCTTCTTCCGTGTTTCGCAAAGCTCTTTTGTCCCTTTTCCTAAGTGATGATTTCGCAGTTCTCCAACTCGAGTGTCGCACATTTTGCGAGTTCGAAGGTTACCTGATTTCGCGCTCCAGATGGCCGCTGAATGAAATTGAATGATCGCATTGTTTGATGAGGTATCAACTGGGCTGTGACATGACCGTTTTCGTCGCCCCATCATCATTTGCGCTCTGAGTTTCTCACTCTCAGGTCAACTTGTCCGATCATGCATAGGCCAGCTCATGTGTGAGGCATTGGTAGCGGCTACGTTACATCGCGCAGCGCGGTGTATGTGGAATATTTCTTGTTTGAGTTTTCAGAATGACGACAGTTCCCATTGTACTCGCATTCGGTGTCCTCATCACACTGCTTCAAG
The DNA here is from genome assembly GCA_007213375.1 of Steinernema feltiae. Classification (NCBI taxonomy): domain Eukaryota; kingdom Metazoa; phylum Nematoda; class Chromadorea; order Rhabditida; family Steinernematidae; genus Steinernema; species Steinernema feltiae. The sequence continues at coordinate 2,649 of MQUG01001909.1, read as the reverse complement.
CCACTGGCTGTGATCATCTGTCTCCTCTTTTGAAAACAACAGTTTCTGCAAACGAAACCTGTGAAAACTGCATTTTGGCCCAGTACCGCCTCCAACAATTCACGGAAGAACCCTCTTTTGCAAAAGCCTGCAAACAAGCCTGGACTGACTACTGTCTGCACATATCCGACGAAAAAGAGGTGGTAAGCAAGCGGTCCCAGCATTCTTGGGAGGATGTATGCTAATTTAATATTATGATCTGCTCTTCAGTGCAACGATTTTGGCGAAAGCACGTTTTCCGTTCTATACCTGACTCTCCACAAGCACACCATGAAAGAGGCATGGTTCTCCATAATATCTGTGCTTTTATCGTCATATTTCAGGTTTGCACAATGACAGGATATTGCCCAGAATCGAGAACTATGCGCTTAATTAATGGATTAATGCACATTCTCTTTCGGCGTTGGTCAGACGAAAAGCAAAAGTGCATGCGGGAGGTGGAGGAGTTCAAAGAGCGCTGCGAGGACAAAGAGTTCGAGGTGAAGTTGAAGGCGAAGTATATGCTCAAGTGCATGTGGCAAGCCGAAGACGAGAAATTGGTAAGCCAGTAAGGTTTTGGGACGCGTGATCTAGCGCAGTTTCAGTGCACAACTAACATCAACAGTAGCTGGAATATGATGTACCGCGGTGTTCACATTCACACTGTCAAGGAGGTGAGAGTATCGATATATTTCAAAACGCTAAATGTTTGATTAAGATTTGTGAAATCAATGTTCGATCCGAACTTTCTTCGTTCCCAGTTATATGGTCGAATTAATATTTATTATGTTGTGATTGATTGAATAACCAGTTGTTTGTGTTGCTTAGCGCGTTCGTAAAGCCTTTCCCATGGAAGAAGTGAGTAGTATGGAGGATGCCAAGCGGGCCCTTTGATCAGGGGCGGTCGCTTCTTTGAGGACGCATCGCAGTGTTTCGGCGAGTGAAGCGAACTGTGAACGTTCTGAAAGTGAGCGCCGCGTCGCTATGAAACGCACCGGGGCGACTCGCGACAGCACATCGCATAGTCGTTCGGAACGTCGATCAGGCGTCTCTGCTTCGCACGTTCTGAAGCTTTCGAGCCGAATAGCGGAAGCGGACCAACCTTTGATTTAACAGATGTCAGAACACACACGACATACGATCTGTTTGAGTGAAAACCCGAAAACTTCCTTTTACGTACTTCTCCTTTTTCGGCTAAGCACTCTAACTAGTAATAATCATAACTAGTAAACGCGGCGAACTAGTAAATATGAGAATAAGAAATTGAAACTCGTGAAAATGTGCAGTTATCCCCGAGATTCCACTACATCGCGACCTTTCGAATCAACCTCGACAAGTGCGAATCTGTTCTTTTCCACAAAATCTTGGCAGCTACTATCGACTCGACTTGACATCGACTCAAGTAACCGAATTAATCGACTCGACTTGAGTGAATCTAAATTAATCCGCAATAAGTCAAACGGCTGTTTTTTGTATGCGACTGCATTGTTGAGCAGTTGTATAAAGTAAAAGTGTTACATGTTCAATTATGCAGTAACTTACTAACTTACTTAGTAACTTAAGTTTGCGGCGCAAAGCTCAGCTTACGGACTGCACGCGCATGATTGTTTTGCGTTGTTTGCGAGCGTTTCAGGATCTATATGATTATTGGTCACTTGTTGAATTTTGATTGATGATCTCTAATTTCTGCAGCTCTAAGTTCAAAAATATTTTCCGTTGTCATAACTCACAGTCAAAGAACTTTTTTTCAATCTTAAGAAGCCTCTCATTGCGATAGATTTCAAATTCAGAAGCGCTTCGCCAACCCGCTTTTGTTCGAAACAAACGACGTTGCCCCAACCTCTTAAAAATCATTGTCTGTCTTCATTATCTAGACAGATTGCCCCAGTCATAAATCCTCAAATTTACAAAGCACGGTTCCAACAAGTGATAATCACTGGAAACTTTTTTTTCCATTTTTACATTGCGAACTAAAATATGACTTTTTAAGCAACTTTCATGTCTTCACGTTTTAGTAAAGGTTTAAAAATAGAACTTACTTTAATCGCATCGTAACGTTTTATCTTCCCATCAGAAAATATTATCGCTAGTGATGTTTAAACGTGTCCAAGCATCGCTTAAGTATTATAGCTACTGCTATAAGCCACAACTTTGTCTAAACCATACGAAAGTTGTTTACATAACTATTCTAACAAAACTCACTTTTGCGTTCACACGGCGCTCAGCGTCGTTCGACGTGATTGAATTATGGTAGAATCACCCAAGAATCTGAAAGAAAGTGAGTTTATCGCGTTGGAGAGTTTCAAACAAAAATTGTCGGTACGTTACATTTCGGCGCGGCCATTTCGGCGCGGCCATTTCGGCGCAGCCATTCGGCGCAGGGACACTTCGGCGCGAGGTCATACCACTAAACCAAACAAACTGTGACCTGTTTCGGATGTTCAAAAGGCGATGAAAACTGAAGAAAACTGAAATTAAAACTATTCTCTCAAGAATAGTAAAAAAACTTATGATATTTGCTGTCAGAGACCATTTGAACTAACAGTTTGAACCAGAGAAGATGACTAAATGGGTCAAGCCAAAGTCTAGGACAAAGCCTCCAGTTAGCATAGTGAATTTTGGCCTCGCTGC
>MQUG01001905.1:0-23879 GCA_007213375.1 Steinernema feltiae | reverse complement strand
CGACAGGGGCCTGGCCGATCTTTTCCGCGCCACCGTCGGTGGTGGCCGTGCCGATCACGCGGTAGCCGCGCGCTGCCAGCTCCTGGGCAATGGCAGCACCAATGCCACGCGAGGCACCCGTCACCAGGGCAACCTGGGGCTTGTTCTGGTTGTCAGTCATGCGAGGGATTCTTTCACGTCGGCCAGCGTGGCCGGATCATAGAGGGCAGCGGCCGTCAGGTCCGTGTCAATCCGCTTGGTCAGGCCCATCAGCACCTTGCCGGGACCGCACTCGACGAGATGCACGATGCCGCGCGCCTTCATGGCCTGCACGCATTCCACCCAACGCACAGGGCCAAAGGCCTGGCGATAAAGCGCATCGCGGATGGCGTCGGCGTCTTGCTCGACCGCCACGTCGATATTGTTGAGCACGGGAATCTGCGGCGCAGCCAGCGCAGTGGCAGCCAGCGCCGCCTTGAGCTTTTCGGCCGCAGGCTTCATCAGGCTGGAATGGAACGGCGCCGACACGGGCAACGGCAGGGCGCGCTTGGCGCCTGCGGCCTTGAGGGCTTCGCAGGCCTTTTCGACAGCAGCCTTGCTGCCGGCGATCACGGTCTGCGAAGGATCGTTGAAGTTGACGGCTTCGACGACTTCGGCGCCACCCAGTGCTGCCGTGACCTCGGCGCAGCCTGCGCGCACCTTGTCGGCGTCCAGGCCCAGGATGGCCGCCATGGCGCCCGTGCCCACGGGCACGGCCTCCTGCATGGCTGCAGCACGCAGGCGCACCAGCGGGGCAGCCTGGGCCAGCGTCAGCACGCCCGAGGCGACCAGGGCGGAATACTCGCCCAGCGAATGACCTGCCACGGCATCGGGCAGCGCGCCGCCTTCGGCCTGCCACACGCGCCAGGCGGCCACACCGGCCACCAGCATCACGGGCTGGGTGTTGGTGGTGAGCGCCAGGGCTTCCTTCGGTCCTTGCTGGATCAGCTGGCCGATGTTTTCACCCAGCGCCTCGGAGGCTTCGGCCAGCGTCTGCGCCACCACAGGATGGTCACCCCATCCGTCAAGCATGCCTACCGATTGCGAACCCTGGCCGGGAAAGACGAATGCAAACTTCTTCATATTTTCAAAAATAAAAGCCGCGCCATGGGAGCCTGCCGACAGGCAGGCATCCCGCATCACATCTTGAGAAGCACCGCACCCCAGGTGAAGCCACCGCCCACGCCTTCCAGCAGCACGGTCTGCCCGGGCTTGACCTGGCCATTGCGCACGCCGTGGTCCAGCGCCAGCGGGATCGAGGCGGCCGAGGTATTGCCATGCTGGTCCACGGTCACCACCACCTTGTCCATGGACAGCTTGAGCTTGCGCGCCGTGCTTTGCATGATGCGGATGTTGGCCTGGTGGGGATCAGCCAGTCGATATCGGCATCGGTGAGCCCGGCCTTGTCCAGCGTCGCGCGGGCGGCCTTTTCCAGCACGCCGACCGCCAGCTTGAACACGGCCTGTCCATCCATCTTCAGCAGCGGATCGCCGAGCACCTGTCCGCCGGACACATTGCCCGGCACGCAGAGGATGCCCACATGCTTGCCATCGGCATGCAGGTCGGACGCCAGGATGCCAGGCTGCTCGGACGCCTCCAGCACCACCGCGCCGGCGCCGTCGCCGAACAGCACGCAGGTCGTGCGGTCGTTGAAATCAAGGATGCGGCTGAAGACTTCGGAACCCACCACCAGCGCGCGGCTTGCGGCGCCGGACTGGATCATGGCATCGGCCACCGTGAGAGCGTAGACAAAGCCGCTGCACACAGCCTGCACGTCAAAGGCCGCGCAGCCATTGGCTCCGAGCTTGTTCTGCAGGATGCAGGCCGTGGACGGGAAGACCATGTCGGGCGTCGAGGTGGCGACGATGATCAGGTCGATGTCCTGTGGCTGGCAGCCAGCGGCCTCCAGCGCCTTCTTCGACGCCTCCAGGGCCAGATCGCTGCTGCCACGTCGGGCGCGGCAAAGTGACGGGCATGGATGCCGGTGCGCTCGACGATCCACTCGTCCGAGGTCTCGATGCCACGCTGGGCCAGTTCGGCTGCCAGATCGTGATTGGTGAGTCGGCGGGGTGGCAGGTAGCTGCCGTGCCGGTGATGCGTGCGTAGCGTCTCATCTGTATTAGGGCGCCGACGGTCCCGATTCCGACTGCGCAGCCAGCAAAAGAGGCAGGGCTGCGGAGATGCGGGTACGGACACGGTCGAGCAGGTTGTTGCGGGCCGCATCATACGCGCGGTTCAGCGCGTGCTCGAAAGCCAAGGCATCGGCCGACCCATGGCTTTTGAACACCAGCCCGCGAAGGCCCAGCAGCGCCGCACCGTTGTGACGCCGATGGTCCACGCGATTCATCAGCGCAGTTAGCACCGGATAGGCAACGATTGCAGCCATTTTGGTGAAGATGTTGCGCTTGAACTCCTGCTTGAGGGCATTGGAGATCATGGACGCCACCCCTTCGGAAGACTTGAGGGCCACGTTGCCCACAAAGCCGTCACAGACCACGACCTGGGTCGTGCCCTTGAAGATATCGTTGCCTTCGACGTTTCCGTAGAAGTTCAGGTGACCGGCCTTGCCGGCCGCGCGCAACAGTTCGCCCGCACGCTTGATGACTTCGCTGCCCTTGATCTGCTCTTCGCCGATATTGAGCAGGCCCACCGAAGGCGCCTCTTCGTTGTTCAGCGCGGACACCAGGGCCGAGCCCATGACGGCGAACTGCAGCAGATGCTCGGCCGAGCAATCCACGTTGGCACCCAGGTCCAGCACCGTGGTTGCACCACCCTTGGCATTGGGCAATTGGGGAGCGATGGCGGGCGATCGATGCCATCCAGCGTCTTGAGCAGGTAGCGCGAGATGGCCATCAGCGCACCCGTATTTCCAGCAGACACGGCAGCAGCAGCCTGGCCATCCTTGACCTGCTGGATGGCGACGCGCATCGAGGAATCCTTCTTCCTGCGCAGCGCCACCTCGATCGGGTCATCCATGCCGACGACTTCCGAGGCCGGCACCACGCTGGCGCGCTCATGCGCAAAGCCAGCCAGCGCATCGGGCTGGCCGACCAGCAGCAGCCGGGCGTCGGAATGGGAATCGAGGAACTGGCGGCACGCCGCGAGCGTGACGCGGGGGCCGTGATCACCCCCCATGCAGTCAACGGCCAAAGTGATCATGAGCGACTGGCAAGCCTGTTGCAAGGCCTGGAAAGATAGGAACGGCCATCAGAAAAAACAAAAGCCCGCGCTACGAAAACTGTAGCCGCGGGCTCTGCGGGAACGGTCGAAGGTCAGGCTTCGGACTTGTTCTTCAGCACTTGACGGCCGCGGTACACGCCGTTGGGGCTGATGTGGTGACGCAGGTGGGTTTCACCCGTGGTGGGTTCCACGGCGATGCCAGGCACATTCAGTGCATTGTGCGAACGGTGCATACCGCGCTTGGAGGGGACTTCTTGTTCTGCTGAACAGCCATGATGGCTCCTGTGTATCTGAAAAGGGTTGGTAAAAAACGCGATCAGCCCATTAAAGACACGAGGGGGTTTCGCGCGAAGCCCTTGATTATAGCGCAATCGCTTTTCCCGGCCTCGACCTTTTTTCCGGCATCTCGATCAGTCTGCGGATTTGCCCACATCCAGGCCGCGAAGCACGGCGAACGGATTGGGCTTGTCCTCGATGGCCTGCTCGAAGTCCGCGTCGCTGGACTGCATGCTCACAGACTCGGGGCAGGCATCGTGACGCGGCACCACGGGCAGTTCCATGAGCAACTCGTCCTCTATGAGTTCGAGCAGATTGAACTCGCGGCTGAGCACCAGCAGGTCCTCATCGCTTTCATCGTCCTCGGACTCGGCCGTGGCTTCATCCGCAACAAAGCGAAAAGACCGATCAACCTGCAGGGTGATGGGCGCCAGGGCCAGGCAGCGCTGGCACACCATGGGCACGACGGCATCGGCCTGCAGATGCAGCCACACCTGACCGGGGCCACCGGTCTGCTCGACCAGCTCGCCGTCCGCCTGCCAGTGCACCTGGCCTTGCGTGTCACCGGCATCCGGCTGCGCATCCTGGGCCAGACGCGGGAAGACTGACAGTGTTGTCTGGTCCTGGAGATGGCCCTGCGATTGCGCGAAAGCGCGAACATCGAGGCGGGCCGCAGAAAATTCCTTGCTCATGCGGGCAGTGTAAGAGAATCGGGCATGCAAGCTCCCCACCCCGCCTTAGCCCAGGCTCCCGGCCTGGCGCGTCCCCTGATCCTTGGCTCCACCTCACGCTACCGCCGCGAACTCCTGGAGCGGCTGCGGCTGCCATTCCAGACCGTCTCCCCGGAAGTCGATGAAACACCTCTGGCCGGAGAGACACCGCACGCCCTTTCCCTGCGCCTGGCCCTGGCAAGGCCCGGGCCGTGGCTGCGCTGCACCGGGCGCCGTTGTCATCGGCTCCGACCAGGTGCCCGAGCTCGATGGCCTGCCGCTGTCCAAGCCCGGCAACCATGAACGCGCCACCGAACAGTTGCGCCAGATGAGCGGGCGCCAGATGAATTTCCACACCGCCGTGAGCGTGTCTGCCAGGAAACCGCTTCTCCGAGACCGACGTGGTGACGGTCCAGGTGCGCTTTCGCGATCTCAACGATGCGGAAATCGAGCGCTACCTGCGCGCCGAGCAGCCTTATGACTGCGCAGGCAGCGCAAGAGCGAGGCCTGGGCATTGCCCTGCTCGACGCCATCGTCAGCGACGATCCCACGGCACTGATCGGCCTTCCGCTGATCCGCACATGCAGTTGCTGCGCGCCGCAGGAGCCGTGCTGCCATGAGCGATGCCATCACCAAGCCCCTGACAGGAACGCTCTACCTGGTGCCCGCGCCGCTGGACTTCGGCTGCGATGAGCAAACGCCGCTGACGCAGGTCCTGCCCGATGGGACACTGCGCACCGCTGCGCGGCTGACCCACTGGATCTGCGAAAACGCCAAGAGCACACGCGCCTATCTCAAGCGCATCGACGCGCTGCATACACTGGCCCAGCCCTTGCAAGCCCAGCAGATCACGGAGCTGCCGCGCGAGGCCCACAAGAAGGGGGACCATGGCGACAAGGGTGCCGCGGTCTTTGACGCCAAGCCACTGCTCGCCCCCTTGCTGGCCGGACACGACATGGGACTGGTCAGCGAGGCCGGAATGCCCGCCGTGGCCGACCCCGGCAGCTCCATCGTGCGCGCCGCGCACGATTTGGGCATACGTGTCGTGCCGCTGGTCGGACCCGTATCGCTGCTGCTGGCCCTGGCCGCCAGCGGCCTCAGCGGACAGAACTATGCCTTTGTGGGCTACCTGCCCCAGGACGCTGGCGGGCGGGTGCAGCGCATCAAGGAGCTTGAAGCCCTGGCATTGCGCCAAGGCCAGACCCAGCAGTTCATCGAGACACCCTACCGCAACGCCGCGCTGTGGCAGGCCTTGCTGCAGACGCTGCAACCCCATACCCGTTTGGCGTTGGCCTGCGGCCTGACACTGGAGAGCGCCCGCATCGAAAGCCGGCTGGTGCGCGAATGGCGCCAGCCACAAGGAAGCGCCGGACAACCGCACGCCGGTGGTGTTCTCCATCGGCCGCTGAAGCCGCCCACCAGCGAAAAAGCCCGCCTTCGACAAGAAGGCGGGCTTTTTCGTCTTGGCAGCCTGAGCGGGAACCCCCGCAAGAATCAGCGCAGAGCCGGAAGGCTGGAACGCAGTGCCTGCACCGCACCGCCGCCGAAAGCCGCGCCGAAACGCTTGGCCAGGCGCTCGGCCACGTTGTCGCGGCGTGTGTAATCCACCACCTCTTCCGCCTTGACCACTTCACGGGCCACGTAGTCAAGACTGCCCAGCTTGTCGGCCAGGCCCATCTCCACCGCCTGCTGGCCGGTCCAGAACAGGCCGCTGAAAGTCTCGGGCGTCTCATGCAGGCGATCACCACGGCCAGCCTTGACCACGTTGATGAACTGCGAGTGGATCTGGCCCAGCATCTTGTGGGCATGTTCGCGCTGCCCTTCGGACATGGGCTGAACGGGTCCAGGAAACCCTTGTTCTCGCCAGCCGTCAGCAGGCGGCGCTCCACGCCCAGCTTTTCCATGGCGCCGGTGAAGCCGAAGCCATCCATGAGCACGCCGATGCTGCCCACGATGCTGGCCTTGTCCACAAAGATCTCATCGGCAGCGGCGGCAATGTAGTAGGCAGCCGAGGCGCAGGTTTCTTCCACCACGGCATACAGGGGCTTGTCGTACTTGCCCTTGAGCCGCACGATTTCGTCATTGATGATGCCGGCCTGCACAGGGCTCCCGCCCGGCGAGTTGATCAGCAGCACCACGGCGCGCGAGCCCGAGTCCTCGAAGGCACTGCGCATGGCGGCCACCACGAATTCCGCGCTGGCGTCGGCACCTGCGGCGATCTCGCCCTTGACCTCGACCACGGCCGTGTGCGGGGAGGAACTGGTCGTGGTCGCCGTATCCTTGGCAAACAGCACCCACAGCACCACGAGGATGAGCGCCGTCCACAGCAGGCGGCCGAAGAGGCGCCAGCGGCGCGAGGCACGCTGCTCGTTGATGGTGGCGAAGACCAGCTTTTCCAGCACATCCCGCTCCCAGCCGCTCGATGCCGCCGCGCGCGCATCGGCAGCCGCCGCGGCGGGCGTGGCCCGGGCCCACAGGTCCGCACCCGGGGATGGGTGCGATGCGGAGCCAGGATTTTCCGGAGGTATGGGGGAAGTCATGTCAGAACTCGACGGGTTTCAGGTTATCGGCAGTATGCCAGTGCACCAACCCCGCGCTTTCGCTCAGGGAGATTTTCACAAGGCCGCCACGGCAGGGCCCGCCGGCGCAGGCGCCGCTGTCGGGCGCGTAGGCCGCTCCATGGGTGGCGCACAGCAGCCAGCGCCCGGTGTCATCGAAAAAGCGGTCCGGCTGGTAGTCCATCTCCATGGCCACATGGGTGCAGCGATTCAGATAGGCATGCACCCGTCCCTCGAAGCGGATGGCGAATGCGCGGCAGGAATGACCCGCATAGACCACATCGAAGGGCACGGCATTCGCCCCCTCCTGCAGGGCCTCACTGGCGCACAGAACAATGCTCTCAACAGTCACCGGCACACCTCACAAGCATGAATCCCCGCGCTGACGCGGGCATGACGATTCAGCCATGGCCAGCAGCCACCGATGCAAATCCGCAACACTCTGCGCCACATGCAACGGCTCCAGCACGCCAAAGCCGCCGGTGGGATGCGCGCCATAGCCCACACCCACGCTGGCACAGCCGGCATTGCGCGCCAGCTCCAGGTCATGGGTGGTGTCGCCGATCATCAGCACGTGCGCGGGCTCCACCCCGAATTCGGCCATCAACTCCTGCAGCATCAGCGGATTCGGCTTGCCGGCGGTCTCGTCCGCCGTGCGCGAGCTGTCGAACATGCCGCGCAACTGCGGGTCCTGCAGCGCATCGTTGAGACCACGGCGGCTCTTGCCCGTGGCCACGGCCAGCAGGTGCCCTCGCTCGCGCAGCGCCGCCAGCATGGGCAGCACGCCGGCGAACAGGCTGATGTCGTCCTGGTGCTTGATGAAATGGTGGCGATAGCGGTTGCCCAGCTCGGGGTATTTTTCGGGCGGCACATCGGGCGCTGCACGCGCCAATGCGGGCATCAGCGCCATGCCGATCACATAGGACGCCGCCTCATCGCTGGGAGGCGTGCCCCCACATCGGCCACGGCCGCCTGAATGCACTTGACGATCACGGCCGTGGAGTCCGACAGCGTGCCATCCCAGTCGAAGGCAATGAGATCGAAGCGGCGCGCACGGTGCATCTCGGAAGAACCAGGATTTGTCATATCTACAAGGAGTCAGAGCCAGCGTCAGCCGGCGAAACGGGCCAGTTCTTCGGGAAGCTCGGCGCGCAGCTCCACCCGCTCGCCACTGGCCGGGTGGGTGAACTGTAGCCGCCATGCATGCAGGAACATGCGTTTGAGCCCCTGTTTCTGCAGGCGTCGGTTCAGGTCGAAGTCGCCATATTTGTCATCGCCCGCAATCGGGTGCCCTGGCTGGACAGGTGCACGCGGATCTGGTGCGTGCGCCCGGTCTTGATGGTCACCTCCAGCAGGCTCATGGCCGGCAGTCCCAGCAGGGCTGGGGCGCCAGCGTGCTGCGAACGCGCACCAGCGTGACGGAGCGCATGCCGTCAGGATCATCGGCCGTGGTCACCCGCACGCGGCGTTCGCCGTCGGCCTGCAGGTATTTGTGCAGCGGCAGGTCAATCACCTTGTGGTTGGCCGGCCAGGTACCCTGGACCAGGGCCAGATAGGTCTTGCCGGTCTCGCGCTCGCGGAACTGGTCCTGCAGGTGCGTCAGCGCCGAGCGCTTCTTGGCCACCAGCAAGATGCCGGATGTCTCGCGGTCGAGCCGATGCACCAGCTCCAGAAAACGGCTTTGCGGCCGCGCCTGGCGAAGTTGCTCGATGACACCAAAACTCACACCCGAGCCGCCATGCACGGCCACACCGGCGGGCTTGTCGATGGCGATCAGGTGCTCGTCTTCCAGCAGGCTGGGGAAATCCCTGGCTGGCGCTGGCCGCTCGGCCTTTTCGGCGATTTTCTCGGAAATGCGCACGGGCGGTATGCGGACGATGTCGCCGGTCGAAACGCGGGTTTCCGCACTGACGCGCCCTTTGTTGATGCGCACTTCTCCACTGCGGATGATGCGATAGACATGGGTCTTGGGAACGCCCTTGAGATGGCGTATGAGAAAGTTGTCCAAGCGCTGTCCGGCCGAATCGTCATCGACTTCGATCAGCCGCACTGCGGCAGTGGCTGCGTTCAGGGAACGGTCGTCTGCCGGTTTGCCCTCTATAATGTGTTTCACCTGTGCCGAACTATTTATAAGTGGTTGATTCTCATGGAGTTTAGTCCAAACAACCATTTCCCCGCACAGGCAGGTCGATGCCATCCGGTGTCATGCACGCGAAACAGCAGGAAAAGATGGCCTGCGAAGTTCGTCGTTGCATCGGTTGTGGCTGACGAATTGAAACACTGATACGGAATCTCAAGCTGGCAGAAGGGGTCGGACCCGGCGTCCACCGCTGCCAGCGGATCAAAAGCGAGCATGTGGATCTTTTGGGCATGGATGGTCACGCTGTGGAGCAGGAAAACGCCTGCGCCCAGGATCATTGCCGCCCCAAGCCTCCCGCCTGCCCGCACGTGCAGCAGCTTCGCTTGAAGCTGGACGGCGTGCCTCTCTCATCGCTCTCGTCCCCCTGCCCTTGCCCCCATTGCTGACTTGAGCCAGGTCTCAAGCATCAAGGCATCCGGCGATTCCTTTCGTTTCGACGCGTCAGTCCGGCATCTCGGCTCCCTCGCGAGCCTGTCTTTGATTACAAGTCAAAGGCGTGACGGTCTGGCAGCAGAGGCTGCACTCCGGCGCGCCCCAGAGAAAACGAATAAAGGAAACGCATCATGAAACGGATGCTCATCAACGCACGCAGTCGGAAGAACGTCGCCTTGCCATCGTCGATGGCCAGAAGCTGCTCGACTACGAATCGAAATCGAAGGGCGCGAGCAGCGCAAGGGCAACATCTACAAGGCCGTGGTCACGCGCGTGGAAGCCCAGCCTCGAGGCCTGCTTCGTCGATTACGGCGAGGACCGCCACGGCTTCCTGCCCTTCAAGGAAATCTCCAAGCAGTATTTCGCCGAAGGCGTCTCCCCAGCCAGGCCCGCATCAACGAAGTCATCCGCGAAGGCCAGGAACTGATCGTCCAGGTCGAGAAGGAAGAGCGCGGCAACAAGGGCGCGGCCCTGACCACCTTCATCTCGCTGGCCGGCCGCTACGTGGTGCTGATGCCCAACAACCCCGCGCGGCGGTGGCGTCTCGCGCCGCATCGAGGGCGAGACCGCGCCGAACTCAAGGAGGCGATGGACCAGCTTGAGTACCCCAAGGGCATGTCCATCATTGCGCGCACCGCCGGCATCGGCCGCACCGCGCCCGAACTGCAGTGGGACCTGAACTACCTGCTCAAGCTGTGGAACGCCATCGACGGCGCCGCCAAGTCGGCCAAGGGCGCCTTTCCTGATCTACCAGGAATCGAGCCTGGTGATCCGCGCCATCCGCGACTACTTCAACGGCGACATCGGCGACATCCTCATCGACACCGACGACATCTACGAGCAGGCGCAGCAGTTCATGCGCACGTCATGCCCGAGCATGCCGCCCGCGTCAACGCTACCGTGACGACGCCCCGCTGTTCAGCCGCTTCCAGATCGAGCACCAGATCGAATCGGCCTACGCGCGCACCGTGACCCTGCCTCGGCGGGCGCCATCGTCATCGACCACACCGAAGCGCTGGTCTCCATCGACGTGAACTCGGCCCGCGCCATCAAGGGCGGCGATATCGAGGAAACCGCCACCCGCACCAACCTGGAAGCCGCCGACGAAGTCGCGCGCCAGATGCGCCTGCGTGACCTGGGTGGCCTGATCGTCATCGACTTCATCGACATGGAGGAGAGCAAGAACCGCCGCGAGGTCGAGAACCGCCTGCGCGACGCGCTGCGCCAGGACCGTGCCCGCGTGCAGTTCGGCACCATCAGCAAGTTCGGCCTCATGGAAATGAGCCGCCAGCGCCTCAAGCCCGCCCTGTCCGAAGGCGCGCACATCAACTGCCCGCGCTGCGGTGGCTCCGGCCACGTGCGTGACACGGAAAGCTCGGCGCTGCAGATCCTGCGCATCATCCAGGAAGAGTCCATGAAGGACAACACGGCCGCCGTGCACTGCCAGGTGCCCGTGGAAGTGGCCAGCTTCCTGCTCAACGAAAAGCGCGGCGAGATCACCAAGATCGAACTCAAGCAGCGCGTCAACGTGATCATGGTCCCCAACAAGTCCATGGACACGCCGCACTACAAGCTCGAGCGCCTCAAGCACGACGACGCGCGCCTGGAAAGCATGGAAGCCAGCTACAAGCTGGCCGAGGAGCTGGACGCGGAAACCACGGTGACGCGCCGCTCGCAGGAGCCCACCAACAAGCAGACGCCCATGATCAAGGGCGTGCTGCCCGACATGCCGGCCCCCATCGCCGAACCCCCGTCCCGAAGGCAGCCGCAACCGCCCGGCCAACGGCCAGCAGCGCGATGCCAAGCCTGCGGCAACCGCTGCAGCGCCCGCACCGGCCGTCGCCCCCGTCGTGGTCCGCGAGCAAGGGCTTCTTTGCCTGGCTCAAGAGGCCTGTTCGGCTTTGGCGCGGCACCTGCGCCGGTCGCAGCACCCGCTCCGGCCGCCGAAGCCCCGCTCGCGAAGCACGCCGTGATGGCCGCAACGACAACCGTGGCCGCCGCAACGAACGCAATGGCGAGCGCGCGGAGCGCAATGGCGAGCGTGCTGGCGCCCCCAATGCCGGAACGCCAGGCTGGCAACGGCGACCGCAACCGCCGCAATGCCGGCGTGGTGAGCGCACTGAACGCGGTGAACGCCCGGAGCGTGGGAGAGCGCCCGGATCGCGGCGAACGCGGTGAGCGCGCCGACGCGCGGCGAACGCCGTGGCGTGGCGAACGCAGCCGTGACGGTGAAAGCCGCCAGCCGCTGGAAGCCGTGAACGCCGTGGCCGCTGTCGCCGCCGATGGCAGCACCATCGAGCAGCGTCCCGAGCGCGCCCCGCGTGGCGAGCGCCAGGAGCGCGTGAAGGCCGCCGCGAGCGCGGTGAACGTGGTGAACGCGCCGAACGCAACGAGCGCCAGCCCCGCCAGTTCGAAGTCGCTCCCGAGACCGAAGAGAACCTGGGACAACCAGGCCCAGCAACAGGACCCGTCCCTGGACAACGCTTGCCCACGCCTCCGGCGAAGAGCAGCCGCGCCAGCGCCGTTCGCGCGACCGCTATGGCCGTGACCGCCGCGAGCGTGGCGATCGCGGTGACCGTGCAGAGCGCGCACCGCGCGAAGCGGAAGGCGAAGCCGTCCAGTCCTTCGAAGCCGCCGCTCCCGAGCAGGACCAGCCTGCCCGCCGCAGCTACTTCAACGCAGCCAGCCCTGCCGCCGAAGCCCAGGCTCCTGAAGCCATGGCCGAAGCGCAAGTGCCTGCGCAGCCGCAGCAGCCCAAGCGGTGCAGCAACCCGTCGCGGCCCCGCACCCGAGCAGCAGATTGCCGCTCCCGTGGCTGCGGTAACCCCCGCGCCGGTCGCACCCGCCCCCGTGGTGGCACCCGTGGCAGCACCTGCACCCGTGGCCGCACCTGCCGCAGTGGCAGTCGAGCCCGCAGCAGCCAAGGCCGTTGAAGCAACCGCCGAACGCGGCCTGCCCAAGGTCCAGGCCTACCAGTTGCCCATGTCCGAGCTGCAGGCATTGGCCGCTGCTTCGGGTCTGCAATGGGTGGGCTCCGACGCCGACAAGGTGGCAGCAGCCCAGGCGGCCATCGCCGCCGAACCGCAGCCCGAGCGCGTCGTGCGCGAGCGTCCGCCCGTGGTCGTTCTGGATGACGGCCCGCTGATCCTCGTGGAAACACGCAAGGACCTCAGCGAGCTGCAGCTGCCGTTCGAGCAGCAGCCGCTGCAGACACAGGGCGCTGCCCACGTCTGATCGCAGACGGTGACAACACAGGGGCCCTCGCGGCCCCTGTTTGTTTCTGCGGTCGCCCTCACCTCACGTCTTTCGACCCTCTCTTTCCAGGAGCCTCCGTCCGCCATGCTGTTGCTGCTCTCCCCTGCCAAATCGCTGGACTACGACACGCCACTGCCCCCGAAACTGCCGCACACGCTGCCCACCTTCTCCGAACAACCGCTGGAGCTGATCGAAGTGCTGCGCCGCCAATCGCCCCAGCAACTGTCGGAACTCATGGGCATCAGCGACAAGCTGGCCGCACTCAACGTGGCGCGCTACGAGGCCTTCAGCCCGCGTTTCACGGCCACCAATGCCGTCAGGCGCTGCTGGCCTTCAACGGCGATGTCTACGAGGGCCTGCAGGCTCGCAGCCTGGATGCCGAGGACCTGGACTGGGCCAGCAGCACCTGGCCATCCTCAGCGGCCTGTACGGCGTGCTGCGCCCCGCTGGACCGCATGCAGCCCTACCGCCTGGAAATGGGCACGCGGCTGGAAACCGAGCACGGCAGCAATCTCTACCAGTTCTGGGGCAGCCGCATTGCCGAGCACCTGAACCAGCGCGCGGCCCGGCAGCCGGCTGGCGAACGCGTCATCGTCAACCTGGCTTCGCAGGAATACTTCAAATCGGTAGACTTGAAGCACCTCAAGCCCCCGGTGGTGGAATGCGCATTCGAGGATTACAAGAACGGCGCCTACAAGATCATCAGCTTCCATGCCAAACGTGCGCGTGGGCTGATGGCACGATTTGCCATACAACGACGCGCTCGCAGCGCGGCTGAACTCGAAGCCTTCGATCTGGAAGGCTACGCGTTGGCGCCAGCTTCCTCGACGCCAGCGCGCCTGGTGTTCCGTCGCAAGACCGCTGACTGAGCCTCGCCGGCCACCGGCCGGCCCCGGCCTCGATGCCTTTGGAGTCCATTCACTGCGGCAAGGGCCGCACTGCACGCCATGAGCCTCAAATCCTCACCAGATTCCCAGACCGCCGCGCAGGACCTGCCCGTGGGTCTCACACCTGAACTCATGCAATGGGTGCGCGACCAGCGCGCATCCGGCATAGGGCCTGCGGTCCTGCTGCGCTCCATGCGCGACGTGGGCTGGAGCGAAGAGCTGGCAAGGCGGGCGCTGGACCTGCCCGAACAGGGCGATGCGGCGCCACCGGCCCTCGTCGTCTCGGCCTCGAGCCTGCCCGAACCGGACCTTGCCCAGGACCCCAGCAGCATCGATGTCGGCGACCGCCAGGTCCAGGTGCTGGTCAGCATGCGCAACCCGCGCATCGTGGTCTTCGGCAACCTGCTCTCGCACGAGGAGTGCGATGCCATCATCGCTGCCGCGCGCCCGCGCATGGCGCGCTCGCTCACGGTGGCCACGCAAAGCGGCGGTGAAGAGATCAATGACGACCGAACCAGCAACGGCATGTTCTTCCAGCGCGGAGAAACCGGCATCGTCAGCCAGCTGGAAGAACGCATCGCCCGCCTGTTGCGCTGGCCGCTGGACCATGGCGAAGGCCTGCAGGTGCTGCACTACGGCCCGGGCGCCGAATACAAGCCCCACCACGACTACTTCGCGCCCGGCGAACCCGGCACGCCACCATCCTCAAGCGAGGCGGCCAGCGCGTGGGCACCCTGGTCATCTACCTGAACGAGCCCGAGCGCGGCGGCGCAACCATCTTCCCCGAAGTGCCGCTGCAAGTCGTGCCGCGCCGGGGCAATGCCGTCTTCTTCAGCTATGAGCGCCCCGACCCCTCCACACGCACCCTGCACGGCGGCGCGCCCGTGCTGGCCGGCGAGAAATGGATCGCCACCAAATGGCTACGCGAGCGCGAATTCCACTGAAGAGCCAGCGAACCCGGGCGCACCGACCCTTATTGACCTTATATGGCCACCCATGCCTGCGGGCATGGAAATTCAGTTAGCTTCAGGGCCTTGTTCCACGCGCCCCGCGCGGACCACCCAGGCCAGACCAGCGCCGGCACGGCCGGCCCCCTTCCATGAACACTCCCGAACAATCCCAGCTGGGCAAAAGCTCCGCCTACATCGACCAGTACGACTCCTCGCTGCTGTTTCCCCTGCCGCGTGCGCCCAAGCGCGAAGAACTCGGCCTGCAGGGCAGCCAGATGCCCTTCTTCGGCGCCGACCTGTGGACGGCCTTCGAGCTGTCCTGGCTCAACCTGCGCGGCAAGCCCCAGGTAGCACTCGTGCATTTCACGATTCCCTGCGAGACCCCCAATCTCATCGAAAGCAAGTCGTTCAAGCTCTACCTCAACAGCTTCAACAACACCCGCCTGGCCGACGCTGCCGAGGTCCAGGCACGCCTGCGCACCGACCTGGCCGAAGCGCTGTGGCGCGGCAGCGAGCAAAAGGGAAGCATCGGCGTGAAGATCATCGGCCTGGACCGCTTCGACCAGGAAATGGTGCAGGAGCTCGACGGCCTGCTGCTGGACCGGCTGGACGTGGAATGCACACAGTACCAGCCCGCCCCCGAGCTGCTGCGCGCCAACCATGAAGAAGGCCCCGTCACCGAAACCCTGGTCAGCCATCTGCTCAAGAGCAACTGCCTGGTCACGGGCCAGCCCGACTGGGGCAGCGTGCAGATCCGCTACAGCGGCGCGCAGATCGACCAGGAAGGCCTGCTGCAATACCTGGTGAGCTTTCGCAACCACAACGAATTCCATGAGCAATGCGTAGAGCGCATCTTCATGGACATCTGGACCCGCTGCCAGCCCATCAAGCTCTCGGTCTACGCACGCTACACGCGCCGTGGCGGCCTGGACATCAACCCGTTCCGCACCAGCCATCCTGGCGCCTTGCCGGCCAACGTGCGCTCGGCGCGGCAGTAAAAGAGGCGGCCGGCCATCCTCAGGCCGGCCGTCATTTCAAACTTTTCACCGGCATGCCGACGCCGCAGCGGCATGCCCGCACTCCTGCCCATCGAGCCCCGCGCCCAGGCTCCTGTCGGCGGGCCCGCACCTGAATTCTGAAAAATAGGAATCGTCCTACATCGATTCAGATTGACTTTTCAGATCACCCTATTTGGGCCTATTTCGCCTCGATTTATCTGACACGGATGGATCGTCGAAAACACGGAATTCAATAAATAGCCTGCTATTGAAATGTCAGCAAACAATCTCCACCGATGCATTCAGAAACATCGTTAGGAGTTGTCTTATAGACATGCGAGAAAAAAATTCATAGGCTTGGCGACACAAGAAATGACTTTGGGGCGCAGTGAATCGCCACCTGAAAGTCAGGCATATGCAGCACCTTTTTACTGCCAATGCCCCACGCAGAACTGTCCTGGCGCACAGCGCCAAAGCGGCAGTCAACCGCCAACCTTGAGGGAGAGACCATCAATGCATCGATTTCATTCTGCGCCTTGACGCAGTGCGCTGATGCCAAGGCCCTGTGCCTGGGCCCAGCTTATTCCCTGCGCATGCGCAATTCGGAAGAACCGCCAGCTACCGCCCTGGTGCCCGCTTCCGCCTGAATTGCGTTTTCCCTTTTCCCCGTTTTCCGTGATGCACGGCTGTAGCCCTGCGTCTGTCTACTCACGTCCCTACAGATTTATTCCACCAGCCCAGGAGCTTTTGCATGACCACCTTCAATACCTCGCCGCAATCTCGCAGGCAACGCGGCCAAGGCATGACCGAATACATCATCATCGTGGCCCTGATTGGTGTCGCAGCAATCGCCGTATATCAATACTTCGGCGAAACCATCCGCGCCCAGACTTCCGGTATTGCCAATGAAGTGGCCGGCAAGTCAGCCAAGACGGCCATCCAGGCGGCAGGCGCTGCGGCCGGCAATGCCGATGGAGAGCGCAAGGAAAAGGGCCTCGACGCCTACGAGAACAAGTAAGCGGGCCTGCCCATGTGCACCATCACCACCCTGCGTGGCGGTCGAATACGGAGGCGGGGCGGGCAACGCGGGCAGGCATTGATCTACGGCATCTTTGTCCTGATCGGTGCACTGGCCTCGCTGTTCTTTCTGTTCAACACCGGCCAGCTCTCCCAGGAAAAAACCAAGCTCGTCAGCACGGCCGATGCCGTGGCCTACAGCGCCGGCGTGATGCACGCGCGGGCGATGAATTTCACGGCCTACGGCAATCGCGCCCTGATCGCCAACGAGGTGCTGGTGGCGCAGATGGTGAGCCTGTCCTCGTGGGCGCAATACGCACAGACCCACGCGGAGAACCTGCCCACGCAGTTTCCCGAATGTGCTGACTACACCGGTTGGGGCGCATTGATCGGTGCTGCATTCCACTACAACGAGATGTACGCGATCATGTGCTACGCCACCGTGCAGTACGCGGGCCAGTACATCCAGCAGATGGCCAAGATGGTGCCGTCGCTGGCATTCGATACGGTCACAGCCGTGGAGGCCAACAAACAGGCAATACAGAAGGCGCACAACCTGCTGCACGCCCGCTCCTACCTGCAGGACATACGCAGCAGTGTGATGAAGGACGTGGCCCAGGCCAACTACGCGGGCGATGGCAGCGTAAAGGTGGAGCCCATAGGCCCCGGTGCCGCCGTAGCGCTGACCGACGACCTTGGTGGCTTCACCCAAAGCTACAGCGGCAAGGACCGAGGCCGCATGGCCAAACTGGCTGTGTATGCGGCGCATAGCGACAGATTCACCAAGGAGCGTGTCTGGACGGCCGAGGCAGAAGTGCCTGGCCCAGACGAAATCTGCATCCTCATGTGGCGCAAAAGCGAGGTGCGCCGACGCGGCGGTACCGAACTGGTCAACTACGACGAGTGGATCGCCGAAGACACCGAGTCGTTCTGGCGCGCCCAGCGAAGGGGCGGGCTCATTCCACGCTGCCGGCTCAGGGAGGAGCCCATCGCCTGGGGCGAACAGCAGGCCCACCCCGACGACCTGGACCAGGATGACTCGTCCGCCTGGCTCGGAGGCTCCCGCAACAACAGAAGGGCCTCTGCCAGAGCATCCTCCGCGCACTGGACCCACTACACCGGCCTGCCCAGCTACTACGACCTGAGCCAGCTGCAACCGGACAAGGACGACCCCACGTTGCGGTTCAGTGTGCGCCTGTCGCGGGCGCGCAGCGAATTGCGCACCTCCCATGGCGCCAGCGAAATAAGCGGCACGCCGGACAGCCGCATCAACGCCTATCAGAGCCAGGTCGCCAAAGGCGAAATGGTGGCCGTTGCCACGTCCGAAGTGTTCTTCGAGCGTCCTCTGGCTCAGCGTCAGAACCGCTATGGCGCAAGCCAGGGTCTCCCCCTGGAGCTGCCCAGCCTGTTCAACCCGTATTGGCAGGTGCGCCTGATCCACTCCCAACCCGATGTACTTGGCCAGCAGATGCGCCAGGGAGGGCTGATCCCATGAACCTCCTGAACCGCGCCCGCTACCCAAGGCGGCAGGCAGGCCAGGCCCTGGTCGAATTCCTGGCCATGGCGGCGCCCTGCTGGGCCTGTTCCTGCTGATGCCCATGATCGGCAAGTATCAGGACATTGCCCATGCCACCCAGATGGCCAGCCGCTATGCGGCCTTCGATGCAACGGTACACAACGAAGCGGCGGCAGCTACAAGCTGCCTACACAACTGGCAGCCGAAGTGCGCAGGCGCTACTTCAGCCGACCCGACGCCCCCATCAAGACGGACGATACGGCAGGCGACTTCGACGCACACCGCAATCCGCTGTGGACGGACCCCGCAGGCAATCCGCTGATCCCGCGCTTTTCAGACATCTCGGTCAGCTTTGGCGAAAGCCAGTCCACAGCGCACAGCGGGGCCTTCAAGGCCAGCCCAGACGGCGAACCCTTCAGAAAAGAGCCTCTGGCGAACCACAGACGCATCGGGTTGAACGCCCCAGGCATCTACCGCGCCAACATCTCCGTGCCCCTGGCCAACCTGCCGGCAGGCATCCAAAGCTACACCCCTTCGACCAACTGGACCTGCACGTCACACGCCACACCAGCGTGCTCATCGAGCCTTGGGCCTCGCGCTCCGTGGAGCAGACCATGGACCGGTTCGGCGGGCTGGCGCCGCTCAACAGCCTGTTCTCCCCCGGTGGAGTCGCTGCTGGATGTGGCCATACCGGTCTTCGAGTTGATGGAGGTGCCGGCCCCCAAGTTCGGACGCCTGGACAAGTGGCAGGACATTGTTCCGGCAGACAGGCTCAGGGCCGAATGATGACAACGGCTCGCATGCTCCGTTCCATCTGCCTGGGCCTGCTGACGCCAGGGCTCACCCATGCCTTTGCCCAGGCCAACTGGCCCGAGATCCCGCTGCCCGAACATGCCAGGAGCTACCACATCGGCCAGCAGATGGACCTGGACGGCCTGCCCATGCGGCTGACCGGCTTCGCCATACGTAGCACACCCAGGCAGACCGGCGACTGGTTTGTGCGCACCCTGGGCCAGCCCCTGATGGACGACCAGCGCGATGGCCAGCGCATTCTGGGCCGCGCCCAGGGCGAGCACTACGTCACCATCCGACTGGAGCCCACCCCCGACGGCGGCACGCGCGGCCTTGTCGCTGTCACCCACCTGCGCGCAGCCTTGAGCGGCAAGGCCCGCAGCCAGGAGGAAAGAGCCCGATGGCGGAGCCTGCTGCCAGCTGGAACCGAGATCGCCAGCCTGCTGAACACCCAGGACGGTGGCCAGGTGTCCACCCATCTCATTGCCACGAACAGGCACGGCGAGGCGCTCAATGCGCAACGCCTCACTGCGGCGCTGCAAGAGCAGGGCTATGCACTGGAACGCCGCTTCGACGCCGCCACAGACACCAAGGCCCACGCGTTCGGCTCTGAGAACGGCGCCATCACGGTGCTGATGCGCGGCCCGGGCAAAGAGGCGACGGCCGTCATTTCCCGCAATGCGCTGGGCCTCACCAGCATCGTTCTCGTCACCAGCGTGGCGGTGGAGACCACGCAATGAAGCTTGCCCATCGCCTGCGCGGCCAGTCCTCGGTGGAGTACGCCGTGGTCTGCGCGGCCCTGGCCTTCGCGCTGGGCGTCGGCATGGTGGACAGCAACAGCGTACTGCGCCAGTTGCTGCTCGCCCTGCAGGCTGCCTACCAGAAGTTCAGCTTCGCCCTCTCCCTGCCCATTTGACCCGTCAGCCATGAACTCCGCACTCGCCCGAATCACCGCCCTGCGTCCCAACAAAACCTGGATCGCCCTTGGCATGGCACTTGCGATCGGCCTGGGCGCCGCCGTGATCGCACGCGGCTACCTGAATAGCCAGATGCAAGCCATAGAAGCGCGCGGGAAAAGCAAAACCCGGCCGCTGATCGTGGCCAAACGCGATCTCAGGAAGGGCGATCCCATCTCCAAGGAGACCGTTGCCGTGCGCGACGTTCCCCACGACTACGCGCACTCGCTGGCCATCGGCCCCGAGGATTTTTCCCGCATTGCAGGCCGCGCGCTGGAGCATGGCATGCAGCACGGCGACATCCTGCTGTGGAACCTGCTCGAAGGCGACAAGGTGCCGACCTTCTCGGCCCGTATCGACGTAGGGCGGCGCGCCATCACCGTGCATGTGGACGAGATCAACTCCATCTCGGGCCTGCTGGAGCCGGGGGATGCCATCGACCTGATGCTCACCCTGGATCAGAAAGGCCGCAAGACCACCTTTCCACTGCTGCAGAACGTCCAGGTCATGGCCACCGGCCAGCGGTCCGTGGATGACCCCAGAAGCGGTGAGCGGCGCCAGTACTCCACGGTCACGCTGGACACCTCCAAGGCGCAGGCCCGGAGCGTGATCATCGCGCGCGAGGCGGGAAAGATCACCGCCTTGCTGCGTAACCCCAAGGACTCGGAGGTTGTCGAAGAAGACAGCGCTGCCATGGCCGCCCTGCTGGGCCTGGCAGGCGACGTGCAGTCCCTGATTCAGACAGCGGGCGCAGCGCAATCGCCGGGCCGAGCCGTTCCCGTGCTCTATGGCGGACGCCGCATGGACTTCAAGCCCGAAGACCTGCTGCTGCGCCAGGACAAGGCCCACGATGCCGGCGAAGGCCCGCCCGAGGCAGCCGCAGCCCCCACGCCTGTTCAACCGGCTCCGCAAGCCGCACTGCAACCAGGCCAGGCTCCTCTTTTCCCTGCGTCCTTCCCGATCCAGCCAAGCGCGTTGCCTCGCTGAAGGCGTCTCACCCGCTCCTGCCTTTTTCATCGCTCCATGCGCCTGATCCCAATGTCCATCCGTTCAGCCCACACTGCATCCCTGTCCGCCCGCTCCAGTCCAACGCCCTTTCTGCATGCCTTGCGCTGCGGCTTCGTGCTGACCCTGGGCTGGAGCCTGGCCGGCCCGGCAACAGCCCAGATACCAGAGGATGCAACAGGCTCTGCGCAGTCCCTAGGCATGCCGGGTGGATTCGCCCCCGTGCTGCAGGGCGTACCCAGCCGCGAGGCAGCGGCGGGCCAACCGTACCGCCCCATACAGAAACCGGACGACCAAGCTCAGGTGCCGGAAATCGAGATGTTTGTGGGCGAATCGCGCGTCTTCCCCAGCCCCGGCGTGGCGCGTATTGCCGTGGGCAATGGCCGGGTGCTGACGGCCGCCGCGCTTGACGAGCGCGAGGTCATCATCTTCGCCAACGAGGTCGGCACTTCCTCGCTGTTCGTGTGGAACGCCGACGGCCGCTACCAGCGCGTCAAGATCAACGTGGTTCGAGGCGACACCAGCCGCCATGCGCGCGAGATCGCCGCCTTCCTCAGCACCATCCCCAACGCGCGGGCCTCCATCATCGGCGACAAGGTCGTGGTCGAAGGGGACCATCTCAGCGATGTCGATCTCAAGAAGATCGAAGACCTCAGAAAGCACTACCCGCAGATCATCAACTTCACCAACCAGATCGGCTGGGAGCAGATGGTGCTCGATGGACGTGAAGGTGGTCGAATTCCCGGTCAATGAGCTGCGCGAATTCGGCTTGCGCTGGACCTCCCAGGCGGGCCAGCATGGGAGGCATCTGGGCACCCGTGCGACACGGCAGTCCAGCCCGGTCTGGTCATCGGCGTCCAGAACCCGCCGATTACCCCGGGACAGCGGTGACACAGTCTCGCTGCCCCGGGGCCTGAACATCCTCACTGCCGTCAACATGGGCCTTACCGCAAGGCTGGACCTGCTGGCCCGCGACGGAAAGGCCAGCATTCTGGCCCAGCCCCAGCTGTCGGCGCGCAATGGCTCCAAGGCCGAATTCCTGGCCGGTGGCGAGTATCCGTACTCCGTGGCCACGATCTACGGCCCCATGGTCCATGTTCAAGCCCTACGGCATCAAGCTGCGCATCACGCCGCGCGTGGACCGCAACGGCGTCATCAGGGCCGAGATCGACAGCGAGGTCAGCAACATCGACCCATCGTTCTCCACGCCCTCGGGGCCCGGGTTTGAGCACTCGGCGCACCTTCACCGAATTCAACGTCCAGGACGGCGAGACCATGGTGCTGGCCGGCTTGCTGTCACGCAAGGGTGGCGACAACGTCGACAAGGTCCCCTTCCTGGGAGACCTGCCCGTGCTGGGTGCTCTGTTCCGGTCCCAGCGATTCCAGAACGAAGAGACCGAATTGGTGGTCTTCGTCACGCCCACGGTAATCAACAGCCGCTCGCCGGGCCTGCTGCAGCGCGTGGACGACGCCAGCGCACGCCTGAGCCAGCGCTACGGTCCCCAGCCCTACCTGACCGAACCCGGCCCTGCGCCCGAGCATCCTCCCCGGCTGGCGCCTTGCCCGTGGCCAGCGCAAGCGCAAGCATCGCGGCGCCTGTGCAGGAACTCCCGCGCCAGTGCGGCCCTGCCTTCACACGGCCACCGCGACCCAGCCCGACCACTGGCCCGCCTGCCGCCACCGGCAACCCGCTGGCCTCCGCGGCAGCAGCGGACAAGCCGCTGGTCAACCACTGGCGCGTGGTGCATGACGGGCTGGCCTTGCATGCCGAACCTAGGGCGCAAAGCGACACCCTGCTGCAACTGGGCCAAGGCAGTTTCGTGCGTGCCGCACCCGGTTCATCTGCCGACCACAACCCGTACTCCGGCTGGCGCGCGGTGGCGGTTGCAGCCTGTCGGGCTGGGTACGCGATGAAAGCCTGCAGCCGGTCGCGCACGTTCCCGGCATGCAGCCCGCACCCGACGGACCCCATGCGCGCCAGGCGCGGCAAGGCCGGGCTCTCACGCCCCATGAATCCGGCGCCACCACGCGCCACTCCGCACCAGGCATCTACCGCGTGGGCCTTGATGGGCTGGCCCTTCGCGTGTCCCCCGACATCAACGCCCCCGTCCTCCAGAACCTGCCCGTGGGCAGCCTTGTGCAAGTGCTGCCCCAGGCCCCGCAGGCCCCAGTTCTCGGCCGTGCGCATTGATGACCGGCTGGGCTGGGCCGAGACCCAGTGGCTTTCGCCCCTGACCTCCGCAACCGGCAGCCCCCAATGATCGACCTTGAAATCATCCACCCCGACGGCCGGCGCCAGCCGTTTGAGCGTGCCCGATATGTGCTCCATCGGCAAAGGCTCCCAGTGCGAAGTCCGCCTGGACAACTGGCGCCTTGCCAAGGAGCATGCACGCCTTTTCACCAGCCCCTCGGGCGTGCTGATTGACGACGCAGGCAGCTTCGGCGGCGTGCTGGTCAACGGTCAGCGCATCACCGCCCAATACGGCCCGCTGCAAAACGGCGACCTTATCGGCATTGGCCCGTTCCAGTTGCGCATCCTGAACAGCGGTGAAGAGCCGCAAGCCGCGCCTTTTCCTGTACCGGCCGCAGCGCATGCCGCCACCACAGCGCCCATGCAGAGCACACAGGACACGGCGCTGGCAGTGCCTGCCGACGCGCCCGAGCCTGCGGCAGCCGAGCCCGGGACGCCCACTTGCAGGCGTTGGAGTTCGAATGGCGCAAGCGCCTGCACATCAAGCTCATCGACACCATGGACCTGCGCCGCCATGACGTCTCCAGCATGTCCGACGAACACCTGCGCGCCGAGGCGGACCGGCTCATCGCCAGAACGCTGCAGGACATGGACGACGAGATACCGGCCCAGCTGGACCGCAACGCGCTGCGCAGGCAGGTACTGGACGAGGCCGTGGGACTGGGCCCACTGGAGGAATTGCTGGCCGATGACTCTGTCAGCGAAATCATGGTAAACCGCTTCGACGAAATCTATGTCGAGCGCGCGGGGCGCCTGCAAAAGCATGCCCTGAGCTTCACCAGCGATCGCGCCGTCATGGGCGTGATCGAGCGCATCGTGGCACCGCTGGGCCGGCGCATCGACGAATCCTCGCCGATGGTCGATGCACGGCTCAAGGACGGCTCGCGCGTCAACGCCATCATCGCACCGCTGGCGCTCAAGGGCTCCACGCTGACCAT